>CABEEJ010003268.1:30358-46494 GCA_901482245.1 Timema douglasi
ATTATTATTATTAGCACCGCGTCTTACTACCCGTTCGGGTTATACGCACTTACGCTAATGTGTAATGGTAGGGTGATTGTGAGATGAAATGGAGGACCTACAGTTTAACGTGGAATCCGAACCACGGTGGAGGCCTGGCATTCCTCACATTCACAAGATGTCTTGTCAGAGGTGAAGGAAGGGTTTGGTAATCAGATAAATCTTTGCCGGGACTGAGGATTGAACCCCGGCCGCCAGCATAGAAGTCTGACACCTTAACCCCTAGACCGCCAGGTCACCTACAGTACAGTAAAGAAAAAACTAGAGATGGGTTGTATCCACTATTACTTGAATTAGAATCTACATTTTATTTTCGAATCCTAGCAAATTGTTATACATTTTAATGATTTACAAATAGACCTACATTACACAATATAGGCCTAAACTGTAAATTAAGATTTATTTCAATTGTGCTTTCCATTTTAATCAACCCAAACCAGCCCTCGCAAAATAAAGGTTAAAATCCAGCCAAATTAAACAATCTAGACTAATATTATTGTTTGAAAATAAAATCAATAAAAACTTTAGTGTCTTTTAGTTATCTTTAAAAGTGTTGTTAGAATGAGTTAAGTTTCTAAAATAACATATTAAATAAACATATTAGGCCTATTTATCCTTTGATCAACTTTAATTATCATTTAAGGATTATAACTTATTTTAATAAAATAGCAGAAATAAAAATACAAATGGATATTTTTAATAAAGACTAAAACAACATGCATAACAATTAAACAAACATTGCTAATAGTGAACTCAATAATGCCTGTTTTATTTTTATTTATATATATATATCCATTATCTATCTTCATGTAGAAAACAAGAAATATATTCGATTATTGCAATATATTGATTTCTGAGAATACATTATATTTAAAACATGAACATATTTTCGACTACAATATGTTCATTCCCATTTTATAAAGCAGGACTAAGTTTGAATATTTTTACAATTACTTCAATAACATATTTTAAAAATAATAAACTCTTGGTTAAAATCAATTTAAAAACAAATAATGAATAAGTAAGTCGTTATTTGATTCTTAAAACTCGAGAGCGCTTACTAAGTGATCAGATTACCTGAATCGATTTTAAACAAACAATCGATAATAAAATACGTAGTATGTTAGGCATAAATCAGAGTCTAAGATATATAGGGGCTGGCTATTCTTCAGTTTCAGTGATCAGACATTGAAGCCAAATGGCGTTAGTGTCGTTGCTGAATAGCGTGCGTGCAATTTAAATTTTGAAGAGAAGATTGAACCTCCAAGCTTATACTTTACAGCTAGACAGTAATTATTTTATCTCAAATGTGATAACTAGGGAATAAAAAGAATAGCTCACAACAAATGATAGCATACAGATTACAATTAATCATTTGCTCATCGATGTAAGATAATTTAAATTTGAAATACTGTGTTATAAATCACATTCTAATTATTTGTTTGGTAAAATTTGATCTTATAAACATGGCTAAAAATTATTATATAAAAAGTATTAATGTAGGAGAGCACTAAGGCATCAATCAGTCTTACCATCTAGCTAATAACATCGTAGAGGATTTAATCCTGATGAGTAACATTTAGGGTCATTTGTCTGAATACGAAAATTAGAGTCTTTACTTAATAAAGGAAAAGGGATATGGCAGAATGCAAGAATGATCCAAGCAAAGGTGAAGAGTGAATGAGAAGTGTGATTTTTGATTGGATTTAAAAAATATTAATTTACATTTGAAAGTGTGAGTGATGTTAATTAGCTACCTTAGACGGTTCGTTCTTGCAGAAGGCTCAATACCACTCACCTTTTTACCCATTTCGTTCTTACATACAGTCTATAAAATTTCAATACAGTTTTAGTAGTTAAAAAATGAGATTTAAGCATAGTACTTTGGTACTAAATCTTTACAATGATTCCAGGTTTGTTTCCAGCCTTCAAGTAGACATTTTTCAAATGCTATATTTGACTTAAGCGCCAAGACAATTATTGATAGTACCTATCATCCCTAAATATTATTTAATTAAATTACTGTAGTAATATTACTTGCAGCAACATAACAATTGTTACTACCAAGCTATAATGTAAGTATGTTAAGAGTTTAACATGTCAGGATATGAGCAGTTTCAGTCCTCTATGAATAATTTAATAATTTTGTGGCAAGTGCCACTAACTAACCAAATAGTGTTACTTTTTTAATGTGATATTGTCATTTACTTTCGAATGTAAATAATATAATTTTTGTTTCAATAGATTCTCCATATCTTTATGGGTGTATTGACACAAAAAATTGTCAACTTTTTAATATTTAACAACAAAAAGGGAAACATGTATGGGTGAGGTTTTTGAGCATTGTCCAATTCTTACTTAAACTTTCTAGCCTTTCATGTGCAAATAAATTCAAACTTCGAACAATAGTGTTCAAATAAACAACTTGTCATTTAGACCCTTCGTCTGGATTTTGATTCTAATGAGATGTCTGAATATTACAAAATCAAATTATTTTAAATAGGAACAAATATAATTATAGTATCATTTGATTTGACGTTTACTTGCAAGTATAAATAGTAATAGCAATTTCTTAAAGATGTGCTGTTTTGAGAAAATAGTGTGTTTTATTTTATCAGTTCTAGAGCAACATCCCAATTAAAAACTAAACTTTTTTATTTTGGTATATAAATAATGTTTATAGTTAAGGCAGTAGAAAAATCACTGTTACAAATAAACATACAAGTAGTCAACGACATAGGAGTGGTAGTTACTGATATCTGGCAGATATTTTTTATTGCAAACATTGATCAACCAATGTGGAAATAATTAAGAGAAAAACTAATCTTAAGTTATAAAAAGCAATTGCACACTTCCCTTTTGCAAAATTCTTTCATCACTATCTGTTACAATCCACTCTCGTACAATATCTTTTGGCCAAAAATATTTTAACAAAATCCACCGTTAGATTTTTTTTTTCCCCCTAAATTTTCTCTTAACCATAAATCTTCCTTGTGTGTTTTTTTCTCTCCATAATCACGTATCTCTAAATTTGAAGGTGTATAAGCATTGACATGTCAGTTTTAAAACAATCTGGAAACTTGCATTTATTTTTATTTTTTACATGTAAAGCCATTGTTCAAACATAAAATATTATAAATCTGAGCAGCTGTTAAAATACGTCACAAATATCCGCAACAATCACAACACTTTCTCATATAGCGGCAAATTGTGTAACTAAAAAGCTTCAAAGTCTGATCAACTTTTACATAGGGGTGGCATAAATAAACAGTTCTATTGGTGTCTGACTGTCAACAGTATTTATTTTTCATGAAACCCAACAAAATGTATATCTTAAAGATCATATGCAATAAATTGGAGTTCTTTGCATAGTTGTAGATAATTAAAACAAGTTGGGTGGTAAGAATTAACAGTATCTTTATTTTAATCATCACTCTGGCGAGTAAACCACATAATATACGTCATGGCGGCTGACTTTGTATCGTGCGTAATGACGGCTGACTTTGTATTACGTGTAATGTGTTCTTATTTCTGTTTAAAAAAAGCTGTAATTAGTTTTATTTATTTCGAGTTTATTTGAAATTCTAATTTTTATTTTCAGTTTATGAAGAGTTTTAATGTGTTCGTTAAAATATTTACAAGATTGTTCGTGAGGTGAAAGTTTTAGAGGTAAGCATGTACTGAAACAATCGAGTCCAAGTTTCCCATAGAGATAGAGAGGGTAGAGTACTAGGCATGTAAGATTTTCCACACCTAGCTATTATTTAAAAAATATATATATTCATGCTAATCTCTTTTATCCGACAAAATAAAGGTTACGGATTAAGTGGTGCCTTTCAAGTAGGCCTAACTAAGTAATTTTTGAATTCAAAATATTATGCTTTGTTTATGAGGTGAAAGACTCGACCATTAAATCCAGTAAAACGCCGAATCCTCGAATCTTGAATACTTGTCAAGATTTGGTGGATTCAAGTGGCCCATCTCTAAAAAAACCATAGCATTCGAGAGAAGCTTTATCCTCCTAGTACTGTTACGAGCCAATTAGTGGCCTCTGGTCCGTGGGGCTGGTGATCCCGCAATTTGGTTGAATATACCCTGAATGTGTTCACACAAACATCTGGCTTGCCACGGCTATTGGAGCCACACCAGCCAACACTAGCATATTTATGAACTTAAAATACACATTGTCGCACAAAGGCTTGTCACATGTGCTACCTGCTAAAGGGCCCCCTTGCCTCGTCCTAGAGGGCCAGTAACCCTCACATTCCTATAGCTTTTATCTACAGTAGATAAAGTATGCATATATGCTATCAATTTTGGGGACAATTACGCTGGATCAAAAATTAACCTCTCCAATTGATAGCAAACTGTTTCGAAGGTGTTTCCTGAGGTAGTTTGATGTAAGTCGTGAGGAGAGGACACATACTTGTGACCTTCAATCGGGTGAGACACCACCACGTCTCCCAGGCGCACATGCTTGTTGTAGTCCGTGAAGTGGGGGACTCCTCCTCCCACACCAACAAGGAACACATGGTCCACCTTCTGGAATGTGCCTTTCAACATACAACACCGTCAAATGAACATAAAAACAAAAGTATTAAGGAAAAAAGTAACAAAATTACTTAGTTACAAAAATGCATTAATAAGTAAATCAATGATATATGCCCTTCTAGAGTCAAGAGTTTGCATATTAACATATGTTACCAATCTTTCGTCACTATGAAAGAGAGACTCACTAAAATATCTATCACACCAGAGATTCATAAATCTTTATCGACTTATTAATACAAGACCAAAGTTTCCAGCATAATGAATGGCTGGACAGTCAGTCAAATTACACCAAGTTAGTGTGAGTGTTATGATCCAACTTACCAAGCAGTCTTGTAGTTGTGTTACCAGCAGCAGTCATGGCTTCTCGGGTGTGACCTACGGTGGGAAGCTTTGTGCACACAATACGGTGCGCACCAATGTTGCCTAGTGTGTACACATTGGACTCGCCTGAAATATTACAACATCATGAGGATGTATAATTGTTTAGTGTATCAGAGTGTCCAGCAAAACTATATTTTAAAATTCCCTGAATTTTCCATGTTTTCCAGAGCCAAATGCTAGTCACAATACATACCAAACATTATTTTATTAAGATCCCAACATGAAATAATATTTTTAGACACACACACACACACATTCTAAAATTGTGTCACACTATTGAGGGGTTAAAGCAGTTCAGCTAATAGTGATAGGCTATTATTTCAGCAAACTCATATTGAGAGATTAAAAGATCGCCTTACACCATGACTCAACTTTAGCTTAAGATTCGCGGGGAAAGATGAGATGAAATTAACATGTTGAGTGAGAATTTAGATTAGTATGCTCAACAGTGGTAACTGTGCCAAGAGATTTGTGGCAGTATTAACTGAAAGAAAAATGCTATTTCGACTACTGTAAATGAAAGTTGCGTATTATTTTAGTGAATATGTGAACATTCCAGAAATTTGTTCAAATTCTCTGACCAAGCAAATTCCCTATTTCCCAGGTCGCTGGACACCCTGTGTATAAACAATGGAAGATCAAAAAGTTTGGCAAAGTATGCCATTTGATGGAACATTTACCTTTTCGTGGCACGCACTATCATACAAGTTTTTCTAGTTTTAGGGTCTGTAAATTTATTTCTAAAAAATGTTTCCAGATGCAGAATTGAAAGTACAGTAGGCTGCACTTATTGTGATCAAGGAAAAACATGGTAGAATTAATACTGTAGTGTCTTCTTTTTATCATTTATAACAAAAAATCTGTATCTAATGTGGGATTGTTTATTATTATCAATTCCCCTCAGTCCCAATGCGATCACATTAAGCGGTGCCCACTGTATTGCCCCTTTTAAACCAATCTCCTAAATGCTGCACACATTTTAACACCCTTCCCTCCCAACCGTGAAGGTCAATGCAAAGCTTTCTTTGGGAGTGTGGTGAGCCCGTTGGTGAATGGTAGAAGCAGCTGCTGATCAACCGGGACATTTTCTGCCACAAACTACAGTCCCAAATGATAAAACAGGGTGTGTGCAATAATTAATAACAAGTATCTTTATTGAATCATTTATTATGCAGCTCAACTAACAATATTTATGACTATCATTTAACTTATAATGGTTAAAATAATGTATGTATGCATTAATTTATAAATAGTACAGAATAATTATAAATTAGATGGATAAAAACAAGGATAGCTTTGATAAATGAGAGAGTTTCTAAATAGTTAGCGAATGGCTTTGTTTTATCTAAAATTACCAGTGATGTCATCTCTTTTAAAATGCTCTTTCTCCCCATAAAATATGCATTGGTTAACCTTTTATTTTTTTCATGGTCATAGAATACAAATATATAGTAATTATTATAGAGGTCAATATGCAGATGTACTGAGGGAAAGATATTAACAAACCAAAATAAGAAGGTAAGGAAAACCAAGTTAAAAATCATATCAAATGAGAGACATTAAAACCTTAAATGGCTCCAATCACAAATTGCTATATCATCTTTTCTAATTCAAGATTAATTACTTATCTCTTTAAGGCAACCTGTGTAGTATACCTTCCTAACTAAATCTGCTAAATTTGTGGGTGTAGTCCCTTTTGCTCAAAGACTTACAAGCTTAGAAAATAAAATAAATGAAATTGGAAACCCAAACAAAAGAATACATAGAAAAATCATTTCCCCTGCAAAAACATGTAGAAGCGAGGTAAGATTGGCACCTTCCAGGGTAAAAAAAGGCTACATTAGCACGCACGCACGCGCGCACACACACACACACACAAACAAATATTCTATCCGAAACAAGAACATTCTGTTTTCATCCTTAGACAAATACAAAAACTTCTGACAAAACATTATGGCAGACATTAGTGAGCTCCACTTGTTAGTTGGTGATTCTGATGTTAGTATACATTGAGTACGTCAAGGATGAACACCCAGTATCAATTTTCAAAGGGAGCTTACATTTTACAAAGTTTATTTCCCAAAACTCTCTGGTAGCCATGACAAAAAAAGATAGTGTGGAAATTTAGAGTCCTACTTTTCCAAATTCACCTAGTTCAAAGAGCCCTTTAAAAATGTTGTGAAACACACACATTATGTTAAAGCTACAAAATGATTTAGAAATTAGAGGGGAAAAAAAGAAAGAAAAAAAAATCGATCAAAAGTTAATAAATCTTCCTTTTAGCTTAAATAAAATAAACAAAAATATAGTAAATATTCTAATGCGCTAAAATAATAATACAATTTTATATGTATGACTGGTGCAGTGAATCAATATGGCTGTTATTTTGTGTGCGTCCAAAATCCAAGCAAAATGAATACAGCCTTGAAATTAACATTGTTTAGTTTATTCTCAAAGGCAAACCAAAATCCCTGTGGCAAGACTTAAATGCCTACAACCTCGTTTATTTTTTACTAACAAAAAATCTATGGGTACCAACAAAATAGTCGTTATAAAACCCAAAGTTGGATAGAGAAAAGTGTGTAAAAGTTTTTAATTTGAACCAGCGTGTTTAATTCTTCAGTACAACTTGTATTTTATGCTGAGGCCTTATATTTCACAAGTACGCTGATATCTTCTTACAAAGTTTAAAAAAACAACTCTGTGGTCTCCTAGTTTTCCAGGTGCATAGCAGTTCTGATTAATAGTTTATTGATAGATTTCCCAATGAGCAAATGAAGTTTTCCCACACAAAACATCCGGGGATTTAGAGGGGCTGGTAATTCTTTGTATTGTAATAATTTAATAAAGAAATAAAATAACTTAAGATGTCAGTTCTAATACTTACTTACTCTTTGGCACTAGGAACTCAAAAGTTCATTGCCACTCTCACAAAACTAGGTCATTTATCCCTATCTTGAGCTAGTTATGACCAGTCCACCTCGTTACACCCTAAATCTTTCAGGTTCATTCTAATGATAGCCTCACATCTGTGTCTAGGGGTGGTATGTAGACCGTATAGTGAATGCTTAGTGGAGTGATAGTGTGCTCTGGATCAAACTATCAGCCCACTAAGCGTTCACTATGTGGTCTTGCATACCACCCTAGGTCTTCCCAATGTTTTAATAATAAGCCCTTAAGTTATTTGTTTGCTTCCAAAGAGTATTTAAGTAAGCTTAGAGTTATGTTGCACTATTCCCAAAGGACAGCGAGATGTGCGGCACTAAAAGAAACAAATGAATAATAATGTGTACATCATTGAATTCTGAACCATCAATCATTCTGTTTGTTTGATAATGTGTTCCCAGTATCCCCTTCTCTGCAGTGGCTGGAAGCAATGGGTGGCGTCAGACTCACTAAGGTGCGGGCAGCTAGGGTTCATATTTACAACGCAACAAATAATGGACAAACAAGGAGCTAGAAGCATTCCCAAAACAAGCAGTTTCTGAAGTCACCTTACCAAATCTAGTTGACTGAACTAGCTTTCCATTTTCTCGGGAAACACCAGAAGAACCTGTATTTGAGAAAATCCTTCTACCATCAAATAAAACTTAGAAAGGTAAAGTAAAACTAAAGAGTTTGCTGTATCAACACTACATTTACAGTAAAAGCACTATGAGTGTAAATCCAAACTAAAAATAATACACATGAATCAACCACTAGTAAAGAAAAACAACATATTCATATAAGGTAACAATAACGAATATTAATATATTTTTATAGTGTGTTTCCGTTTTTCTCCAAGCTACGCAAATATTTTAATACTTGTTGAAATCATTTTCTATTCTTTTGTAATTTTAAACCCAATGAAATATTTACAAACGTTTTAAATATTTCATAGCTTGAATTTCTACATTAACGGTTTTAAGTGATTATGTAACTCTTTATTTAAAACGCTCTTTTTCCTGTTGGGGTATAAAATTATTGTATATTGTATTCGATTAAACATTGAATAGAGGATGGAAGGGCAAGGCCTACACATCTACCAGAAAACTGTAGGTGTCAAAGTTCTCAATTAAAACAAAACACATAATTTTGTGATTTTCAAGGTACTTCAGTCTCCTTCTTCAGCAGAAGAGTGTAAATCACAAGAATGTCTTAGTATACATTTCCAAGCCATTAGGAATAAGCCATTCATTTTATGTGGACAAGAAATAGCAATCATTATAGTGCTTAGCAATTCAAATTAATTATCTGATTAGAAAACTGGAATATTTTCTAAGTAAAAAAAATAATCATAAGGCACATTTTAACAAAATATCATATATATATATATATATATAAAATCATTGGTGAAATGTGGGTTTTCCTTTTGACAAAAACCAGGTCTATAAGTTGTGTGCTGATACAATCGGTTGGTTCGGAAAGTGTACCTACATTAGATACCTCCACAGATATTTGTCCATCAACAAGTGTATCGAAAAACCGGTTCATTTTAGAGTGTTTGGTTTTCGAGTTTACTACAAGATGGCAGTGGTTAATAGTACAGATGAGGTTTATACATAGATAATATACTCTATAGTGTATGCAATATCAAGTGTTACTATTCTTTTTAGTTCAAGGAAGCTTCTCAGTGTTGAGTTGAGTTCAATATATATGTAAAGTAAAAAATTATTTACATAAAAAAGAAACTTATTAATTATAAAAAATCTATATATCTTTTAAACGCCATAGCACTTTTTAAGAAGTAAAATTCTTTTTATATTGATAAAATAATACAAAAGTTTGAGCTATAGTATGAAATAAAAATAATTTTTAAATATACTGCTAATTGGTGGATTAATAACTATTTATGGTTTCATTTCAAAATAATATTTATAAAAATAGATTTCGAGTGAGAGCTAAGCTTTATAACAATGCTTCACTTCCCTTCCCACCTGGGGGTTGGTTGTTATTGTCTAGATATAATAAACTTGTCTTTCCTTCCCACCTGGGGGTTGGTTGTTATTGTCTAGATAAAATAAACTTGTCTTCCCTTCCCACCTGGGGGTTGGTTGTTATTGTCTAGATATAATAAACACTTGTCTTTATTCCCACCTGGGGGTTGGTTATTATTGTCTAGATATAATAAACTTGTCTTTCCTTCCCACCTGGGGGTTGGTTGTTATTGTCTAGATAAAATAAACTTGTCTTTCCTTCCCACCTGGGGGTTGGTTGTTATTGTCTAGATATAATAAACACTTGTCTTTCCTTCCCACCTGGGGGTTGGTTGTTATTGTCTAGATATAATAAACACTTGTCTTTCCTTCCCACCTGGGGGTTGGTTGTTATTGTCTAGATATAATAAACACTTGTCTTTCCTTCCCACCTGGGGGTTGGTTGTTATTGTCTAGATATAATAAACACTTGTCTTTCCTTCCCACCTGGGGGTTGGTTGTTATTGTCTAGATATAATAAACACTTGTCTTTCCTTCCCACCTGGGGGTTGGTTGTTATTGTCTAGATATAATAAACACTTGTCTTTCCTTCCCACCTGGGGGTTGGTTGTTATTGTCTAGATATAATAAACACTTGTCTTTCCTTCCCACCTGGGGGTTGGTTGTTATTGTCTAGATATAATAAACACTTGTCTTTCCTTCCCACCTGGGGGTTGGTTGTTATTGTCTAGATATAATAAACACTTGTCTTTCCTTCCCACCTGGGGGTTGGTTGTTATTGTCTAGATATAATAAACACTTGTCTTTCCTTCCCACCTGGGGGTTGGTTGTTATTGTCTAGATATAATAAACACTTGTCTTTCCTTCCCACCTGGGGGTTGGTTGTTATTGTCTAGATATAATAAACACTTGTCTTTCCTTCCCACCTGGGGGTTGGTTGTTATTGTCTAGATATAATAAACACTTGTCTTTCCTTCCCACCTGGGGGTTGGTTGTTATTGTCTAGATATAATAAACACTTGTCTTTCCTTCCCACCTGGGGGTTGGTTGTTATTGTCTAGATATAATAAACACTTGTCTTTCCTTCCCACCTGGGGGTTGGTTGTTATTGTCTAGATATAATAAACACTTGTCTTTCCTTCCCACCTGGGGGTTGGTTGTTATTGTCTAGATATAATAAACACTTGTCTTTCCTTCCCACCTGGGGGTTGGTTGTTATTGTCTAGATATAATAAACACTTGTCTTTCCTTCCCACCTGGGGGTTGGTTGTTATTGTCTAGATATAATAAACACTTGTCTTTCCTTCCCACCTGGGGGTTGGTTGTTATTGTCTAGATATAATAAACACTTGTCTTTCCTTCCCACCTGGGGGTTGGTTGTTATTGTCTAGATATAATAAACACTTGTCTTTCCTTCCCACCTGGGGGTTGGTTGTTATTGTCTAGATATAATAAACACTTGTCTTTCCTTCCCACCTGGGGGTTGGTTGTTATTGTCTAGATATAATAAACACTTGTCTTTATTCCCACCTGGGGGTTGGTTGTTATTGTCTAGATATAATAAACACTTGTCTTTCTTTCCCACCTGGGGTTTGGTTGTTATTGTCTAGATATAATAAACACTTGTCTTTCCTTCCCACCTGGGGGTTGGTTGTTATTGTCTAGATATAAACAATCCCTAGATTCTCTTCCCCCCTATAATGCAGCTATTTATTAGTCGCAGACCTTTCCACTACCCCAGAGAGAAACAAACATATCTGACCAAATTAATAAATGTCAGGTTCAAGCACAGAGTAAATTACATTCTGTTAAAAGCTTAGGTGTAAAATTTGAGCACTATGCTGCAGATTCCAACTAAATTGTAACTATACAAATCTGACATCTAAATCTACAACCACCCAGGGAATAGGATTGCTTCGAAAATCTCTATGAGTATTTGGAAATAACTTTAAATGAAGAACTTTTAAAAAAATGCTAAAATACTTAGATCAAACAGTTACGTTACCTATCAATATATTTAAAAAATCCAAATAAGGAATAAAGAAAAATGACTCACATCAGAAGTACTTAATGAAATAATATTGTAAGTAAGAGCAGAGAATCGCAAGTGTGTGAGTGGGAGGAGAAGAATGCAAGCGATCAACAGAGGAAGGGTAGTGGAAGGATAGAGGAAGATGGAGGCAATTTACTAAACTGACTTGACCAAAGGCTGGAAAAAGTTGATGATGATGATTATGACAATAATGAACATAAGATAGAATTTCAGGACCTACAAACCTTTAAAACACACAAAAACAACAACTTTAAAGAAGTTTTCAAGACCTATTAGGCCCCTTCATCAACAGAAAAGGCCTAAATTTGTCTTCTTAATGGTCTATACCTCTATCCTCTTTCCAATGTTTATTAAACTAAGGAATAAATACATTTTTGACCAAATACTAAGCATATACAACACTTTGGAGAGAAATGTCACACCAATTTAAATTAATTAGATATATTTTGATGAACAGTTACAAACAAAAACTACAAAAGATTCAACTATAGAAAAATATGGTTTTTCAAAACTTGAAAATAGGAATCAAACTACATTAAACACATCAACACTAACAACAAAGTGAAATGCTTGTTTGAACCCAACCCACAGTCAATCAAATACCGAACATCAAAAGAATACACTATAAAAGACAAGTTTTGAGACTGGTACAAGATGTACTTACCCACTGTAGTGTACCTAACAAATGTTTCCTTGTTCTCGATCATTGCGTCAACAGCCAACTTTTCACAATACTGTGCAGTGATGATGGCGATGGTTGGCTGCTTGGAACTAGTCATGGTCGGCATCTGTTTCACTACCTGCAATATTACAAACAATCACAAACTATCGGAATACATTGGACACAATTATGTTACAAACATGTCAAATGTTTAACGAGGAGCCTCAATGGCTAAATGAGTATACGAAAATTAGAATTGATAACAAAATAAGGAAAGAAGAAAATTGAGTGAATAAAGCCCACCAAGTGAAAGAGAAAAGAATGTGGGATGACATCTTCAGTTCTTCTGTCTTATTTGGTGTGCGACTATAGTCTCAACAATAGAGGCCAGATAAAAATAAAGTTACACATGTCCATTGGATTCTTACCACATTCTCTCTCTCCTCTTTTCAAAGTGAGCTTTCATTAATCAATTTTCACTACATAGATTTATATTTCCCTATTTTTTTATCAATTTTTATTACAAATATGTAAGACTTTAAAAATAAATAATAAATTCATTTCCACCATAAAATATATTCACATAATTATTTATTACAAGATGAGACATACAAGGTGCAACATAGAAAATGCAAGAGATCCTATTTTATCTTATATACATAAAAAAGTAATTTACTTGTTATAATAATTGTTTGAAGTGACTGCCATTGTTTTCGATGCACTTAAAACACCTATCTAATACAGATTTACAGATTTTAACACACAATTCTGGCTCAAATAATTCTTGAAATTTAAGTTCTATCCCTTCTTTCAAATGGCCCAATAGATGTGGTTTCACAAGGAAAAAACCCTTGTTTTTCATTATTCCTGACATGGAGAAGTCACAAAGGGTTAAATTAGGTGATTTTGCAGGCCACGCCATTGTTCCTTTTCTACCTATACACTCGCCAAAGTGTTCATTTAAAAAGTCATAGAAAATAAGTGCAAAGTGCAAGGGAGCTCCATCTTATTGCCAGATAATCCTGAATCTCATGTTTTCAAAAAGAGGGCTATTCTTCAATTTGATAATTACTTCATGAAGCATTTCCAGGAAGTTAGCTGCGGTCACTATTCTGCCGAAAAAATGGGGTTCAATTATTCATGCATTGAATATTCCTGCCCAAATTGTGGCACCTGATTAATTTAATTTTTCAGTGAGATAACATGTGGATTTTCAGTCGCCCATTAAACACAAATGTGCCTATTAACAAGTTCATTCAATTTAAAATGGCTTCATCGGCCCACAAGATACGTTTATAGAATTCAGTATCTGCCTCGTTTTGAATTGTGTACTCCTCACAGAATTGAAGTCAGCTGTCAGGATCGTCTTCATGCAGGGCTTGTTGTATGGTTTCGTTCTCAAACTTTGTTACATTCTTCTAAAACTTCTACCCAATATTCCTCTCTCTCTTGATGCTTTTTCTGACAATTTTTGTGGTGACTTAACAAGAAATTCTGCCACAATATGCAGATTTTCAGCTGTAAAGATTGACCTAGAACGCCTGGAGCATGGTAAATTGGCTCAAACCTCTTACTAAGGTTATAAATTGCTCGGAAAGTTGGAGGTTCAGTATCTTTAAAACATCCTTAAAAGGCTGTTTTACTACAGAAAAGTCAAGATCATATTGCCACCATTTTTGTATAAGGAACACTTGCTGTTCAGATGAAAGTTTTCTACTCAGAACGATGCTTAAAAACCAGCAGCGCTAACAATGACACCACCCACAAAGCGTACATACTATTTCAATACTAGGGTTGAGGCAGGGAGGGATGGAACCGATAGGGTTGAGAGGGGGAGAGATGATCATCGTCACCAACCTTGACTTGGACAACAGTAAACTGAGCTAAGGGCAGCAGCGGTAAAGTGACTTATGCAGGACCTGATATGTAATAATTTTCTGACTAAAGGGGGGATGCAAAAGGAAGCCGAACTGCTACACATAATAGTGTCACAGTTCTTGAATATAACTTTCATAACAGATATTCAAGAACTGTTGATACTAATATTCATAGAAAAATAAGTTAAAACATATTTAGTGAAGAGAGATTTATAATGTTTTGGCCAAAACGTAAAAAATATTGCTATAAAAATTTAAAAAATACCGTCATTAGTTAATATTTCTTTCCATCCCACCTTGAAATGCTTATTCAGTCACATTGCGCGGAACAGTTAAATTGTATTTACAAACTTACTCACTGGTTAGGACATTGAAATCTGGCAGAAATAACTCAATGCAATATTTAATGTTAATAACAAAAAATCTTTAGAGACTATTAAGGTGACTTGCGTGTACAGCGTGTTCATTTGAACACTTTCCAACTAAGTATCTCAATCACAACGCATTGTTTAAAAACCAGTGTGAAACAAAAATTCTAGAGTTTTGAAGAGGAAGTAAGATGGTGAGGTTGGTGTGCCTATTATAAGGCCATGAAAAGGTCACTTTGATTTATTTTAATGTGACTCCATATGTTTTATTTCATATTCTTGTGGGTCACATCATGTAATTTTCAAAATGGTGGTGTCAAACTAAATGTTAGCAGGAAAATATACCAAGGAAAAGGTAGAAGTATGTGTATTTGTGCGAGTGCATATTTGCAAAAGAATAAACAAAGTAATCATTGAGCAAACCAATGTTTTTTTATTTTCAATTTATTCGACCAATTGACATTCCAGTAGCACTCGACACTTAACGTGTCGAACTGCTGGGATTTGCCATGAACCAAAGCTTACACTTAAATTAATCATTCAACACTGAAGGCTGAGTTTATTTTTTGATAAAGTTTGTTTGGACTTTGAAACTAGATCCAAAACTTAACAATGCAATACGTTTCTATCTTGATATCAATGGTTGAAAGCTGCTACCATTCTTCAAGCACATTCATTCTTGGCTTCAAATAGAAAAAAAAATTGCTCGGTTCTATTTTCCAGACGTGAATGTGAGGAATGCCAGGTCTCCACCGTGGTTCGGATTCCACGTTAAACTGTAGGTCCTTCATTTCATCTCACAATCACCCTAACTACCATTACACATTAGCATAAGTGTGTATAACCCGAACGGGTAGTAAGACGCGGTGCTAATAATAATAATAATAATAATAATATTTTCCAGACTGTAAACCAGCTTTTCAAAATGAGTTTGTTTACAATAGAAAGCAAACAAGACATAAAAAACTGAATTTGTAACTATCATTGCTAGTAAATATAATGTTTTGTTTAAATTTAGCTAAAAAAAACACACTTACATATAAAAACACAGACAAACATCCACTGTTAGCAACGCCACCAAAGGGCATACCCACCTAACCACCCTACTTTCACCTCAAAACATATTTTTCAGCAATGTGTTGTTTTAGAAAAATGTAGGTGAAAACTTTTTAAATGAACATATGGTATAATTTCTGCAGCAAATTTTCTACAAATTTCCCAATTAAGTTTCAACTGCAATGTTGATTTGGTGGGGAGAGGAGGGGGGGGGGGGCGAGCAAAAGGTAAGAG
>CABEEJ010003268.1:46529-67739 GCA_901482245.1 Timema douglasi
GGGGGGGGGGGGGGGGGGGGGGGGGCGAGCAAAAGCTAAGAGTGAACCAAATACCACTTTTAACAAATATAACAGGTTTTTAACATACTACAGTAAAAACTCCGAAAATGTCTAACATCAAGTCACTGTAGGTCTGGCCCTTACAAGTCAAAACCATCAAAGGTATAAACTATACCTTAATTCATTGGTTTCCAAAGTGTGTGTCCATGGGGCGCCGCGAAATATTCCAATATTTTCAATGATATGACAGCCCACACGATTTAAAATCGGACCATCGATGTGTTGCTAGGAAGGACATCACTGCACAAACCACTAACTGTTTCCCTTCTCAAGACACATACTAGATGGCGTTCAATGTCAGAATTTTAATAGTCATTCAATAACTCTAAATTGTTCTAGTATAAAGCAGTCTAGAAGGCAGTTGTTCCTCAGCCCTCTTCGCGAACAGACGTAGGTCCCTCAGAGCATCAATTTGAATGTATAGTTGTTGTTCTTTATCAAACTTTCTCAGTAATTTATATTTGTATATAGATAGCTGTCTCCGCGGCCTTGATTTATTGAAGATTGAACCAAGTGAAGGGTGTTGAGATCAATTGCTTTTAGAAGTTGCTGTTCTTATCTTTCTAAAATTGGACAATTTTTTTTTTGACATTAATAAGCATTGTAAGAGTAAAAATAAAGAGGATGAACCACAAACTAGTGGTGGGTGTGTGAAGAAGCAGAAATTTCGTATATAGGACAACCATTTTTGAATATTGCCTTTAGATCGACAGATGTCAACAATGAAAAGAGACGACAGTGTGTATTGCATATGAAAGTTTTGGCACCAGAGTGCATGCTTCAAATAAGCTAAAAGCCCATTAACAAATCATCGAAACATAGTTGTTAAACCTCGCAATTATTTCACCAGAAAGTATACAAATACGTACCTTTCATCAGCAGGTGTCAATAGAAAGCAATGCTTTTCTTACATCACCCAAGGTTGTGACAGAGTCACAAAGTGTAAAAAGCCCCATACTATCGCATGGCAACTAATTCTAGCGGCTGCTGTAGATATGGTTAAGATTATGATTGGGGAGTCTGCGGGGAAACTGATTTAAAAGATGACTTTGTCTAGAGATACTATCATTCGCAGAATCGAGCCCATGATGTACGATCTCACTGATCAATTAATTGAAAAAATAAAAAGGAAGGAATTTGGGTTGCAGCAGGATGAGGCAGCAGACAGTAATAAGGATACACATTTGATTTGCTATGCACGGTTCATGGATGGAAATTATACTGTGGAAGACCTTTTGTGTAAAAATATCACTGCAAGTACAAAGGCTCAAGACTTGTTTGAGATCTTGGACACATTTAAGGCCATTTCACACTGGCATCCGCGGAAGCCGTAGTTGGATGTTTTGTAGAAAACTCTTCCCAGCTTATCAAATGGGACAAGTCACACTGGCGTCCACGGTGTCACAGAATAACCGAGGTGCCTGCGGTGTGGATGTTTTCAGATCCCTCTCCTAGCAATCAGAAGGACGCGTCCGCGTGGATGTTTTGGGCTGAGCATGCGCAACGTGTAACAGGAAATGAGAGTGGCTGTGTCCAGTTTGAGCCCAAAATTTGAAAAGATGTGCAGTAAACAACAGGGTTACCCATCCCACTAATTATGATGTATTTAATTAATGATTTGATTGTTCAAAATATGTAATTATTTAATATTGTTTACATAAATAGTTTGTGAATTTGAAATAAGTGCAAATGTTAGGGAGTTATATGTTCTGATTTTGGGCGCGGTGAGTGAACAATAACCTGAATGAAGATGTATAACTATCGTGAGTGAACAATAACGTGAATGAAGATGTATAACTATCGTGAGTGAAACAATAACCTGAATGAAGATGTATAACTATCGTGAGTGAACAATTACCTGAATGAAGATGTCCAACTATGGTGAGTGAACAATTACCTGAATGAAGATATCTAAATATTGTGAGTAAGTTACCTGAATGTTGGTAGCTATCACAAGTGAACGATTAATTACCTGAGTGAAGATGTCTAGCTATCGTGAGTGAACAATAACCTGAATGAAGATGTCTAACTACCGTGAGTGAACAATTACCTGAATGTCGGTGTCTCCCTGGCCCACACGAGTAAACGCTCCATGCTCCAGAGATTTTACCAGTCCTTTTTCTTGTAGCTGAGCAAGATGACGGGCTACCTCATCTTCGGCCCAACCATTTTCCCGGGCCATGTCCACCACCGTGATAGGGTTGGGGTATGCTGATTCTAGCAGCTCCAACACCTTTTCTTCTGTAAGTGGTACCACTTTTCCTAGAGAGCTCTCATCTGCAGACACTAGAACAAGTGTATTATTATGGATAAGCCAGTCCAACATTATATCTTTTCCCCTTTTGGGCAAAATTGGATCCAAGCTGATACAACTGGGGTTGTGTTGTTATATAAACTATTTAGATAAAATAATAAGTTGCAGGTATTGGAAAAGACATCCTTCTGTTATCATAGTTATAATAACGCAACATCTCTTATTTGAAGACGCTGGGACATAAAGGCTTCTGATTTCTTTATTTCACTAAAAGAGCAAAATAATGCAATATTTCACCTAAAAACTAGATGTAAAATTTATTTTAAATTATTATTTACATGATGGAAAGCTTTTTTTAAGGTATACATTTATTTACCAATTTAATAATGTATATTAATGTGAAACTCCTCCTACTAAAATATCATAATTAATAAAATCCCTCAGACACTATTGTAACAAATATGCTAAACAATGATATTTTTAAACTAATGGTTTAAATATTTTGTCTTAGACAGTTACTTGTAATTTTTCCAAAACATAAGGACTCTCAAATATAAAAGGAGAATAGGGTTCATCATGTTTCGCTTTTATGTCTGGGCGATTCACATATTCACTCTAAAAGGATAGCGAAGAGGAAGGTGGATTTTAGAGCTAATGTACCACATACCGATGACAAGTGTGCAAAAACCATTTAGGAGAAAATAAACAGCTCGGGACACCTGGGTAAGATTCAACTGAAAGGTCAGATGAGGTTAACAAGTCCATGACGCAGGTCATATTTTGATAATTTTTCTTGGTAAAAATATTAAGAGACAAAATAATGTCTAGACAACTAATAATCTAAAAGCATGTTCATCCCTCAATTGTTCTGTCAAAGTGATCACAGGGCACTGAAGAAACTCTTAGTGGAGGTTCTGTTTTGCAAAATAAAATATATATAAGTTCAAGCTAAAACTTCAAACCATGTTTTCTAAAAATAAATGCAAAACAAGTGTTTTAAGCTTCAAACAACTCTTCTCAGATTGCAAACTACGTATTTTATCAGTTAGAAATTTAATTAGGCTATTAGAAAAAGATAGAATACATTGCATTCCCTATTTAAGTTGGATAAAACAGCATTCTCAAAGTTATATAACACATTTTATGACCTTTATGGAAATGACCACTTTAGAAAAATAAGATATTATGATTTAGTGTCTATTAGGCTTGATTTTCATAAATACACTTATTATTTCAAAATAAAAAAGAGACCCACTTAAATTATGATTATGAGGGATTCATTAATTTGGAAACTGAAATTGAATAAACTGCCTGTGGTAGTGGAAACTCTTTTAAAAAATTGATTTTTATGTCTATTAATGTTTTATCTTAACCATTTCTACTCTAATGAATATTATATGTTATGAATTATAAACTAGCCCAACGTAATTAAGCCTAAGATTTAATTCCAAAACGATTAAAGGTTTGGACCAAACTTGTTCTTAATTTGTCCATTTGGCGGACCGGGTCAAGACTCGCCCAGTCCATGAACTGGGCAACACACCTGCTACCCAATTCATAAGCCAAACGAGTTGTGGCCCAGTCTGTGAAATGAAAACATAAAAATGACAGTTCATGGGGTCAACTAAATATTTGACCAATTCATGATATGGCCAATTTCCCTTTTGAGGTGCAACATATTTATATATATATTAGAGTTGGGCCAATCAGCTATTTTGCCGATCATTTGTTGCCGATTAGACCGATCATCGATCCAGATTATTTGTTTAGTTAAAAATTAGATAATGTTCATAAAAATTTTGTTTTAATTAAAAAAAAATCAACCTTTAAAGACATTTAAATTATAGTTTATTTTATTATTAGGACCACTGAATGTCATTTAAAACAATCATAATCATAAATAACAAAATTTGGCTTCTCGTTTATAGTTACATTTTTATAGGTTTTCTGTAATTCTTTGTCTAATTGAAAACCTGCTCGAGATTATAGAAAAAAGGTTCTTGTTTAACGTTATTGCTACATCCAAATTAGCTTTATATATGGTTCATTCACTGATGATATTTAAAAATACCAGCATCTTGATCTTGTTTGTGTGGAGTGAGCTTCTTTTTGTATAACTGACCAATCCAGCTGCGCTGAAGAGTCTCTGACGCTAACGACCCAGTGGGCGAGATAAGGTACAGTATTTGCTTGCCATTTGTTTTAAGTTTGAATGAAAACACAAAATATAAGTTGTGTTTACATTTGAGGGATTAAATTAAATCAATTTTTTTTGTTTCCAAATTGGTATTTTATGTTCATGACTTAAGCATTTAAAATATATATTATATCCACACATTTAGAATAATGGGCATAAATGATCGGCGATACAAGCGGCGACCATCAAATCTGCCAACTGTGCCATAATTGGCAGATGATCGGATTGATAATTGGCATTGGCCCAACTCTAATATATATATATATATATATTTATGTGTGTGTGCGCGCGCGCACATTCATGTCTGGAGATATAGAACCTGGAAATAATATTAGTACGACTCCTGTTTTAGAGAACCATGAATTACGAAAAAATGGTGACACGGGTATTTACTAGGATAGACCGAGAAAAAAAAAGTAGCTTAATAAAGCTCAGTGATATAAAATCCAGACTATATAAATTATTTTGATTATCAAATCTAAAAACAAAGTTTCCTTAATAATTTACAAAATAGTAACGATATGGTTGTGAAATGTAATATGTAAGTCTAGATCCAATTTCCCTTGTATGGCCACTTCCATTAATTTAAATCTCAACTACTACACACCAAGTGTTAACTACATGGGTTAGGCTTGCAAAGTGACAAAGCCAGGCCCAAACCTGAGTCAGCGCGATAGTGAGTCCCTAAGGTAATCAGCACTGCATCCAATCGCGCTAAAGAAACCCAACAAAATACATTAGCATTTAATGAACACATCAGTGTAACATGTATAGTCACCAAAGTTCATACTTTACTTCACTAGAAAGCCGCTTATCCGAATAATGATGATCTAAAATTTAACTTTATCTCTAATATCAATTAACTATTTTTAAAGTACAACTATTAACTGAAAAGCTCTGATTAAAATCATGATCTACAGAATACAGCACATCTTTGTAACAAAAATCAATTCTTATTTTTAATATCATTATCATATGAATATATTTTTTTATTTTCACAATATAATGCAAATATTCCATTTTTTTACACCCCTTACAGAAACAATTTAAAAAAATCAAAGAGTATCCAGAATTTTGACTATCCATATTAGAAATCATTTCATCAAATTCAGATGGACAAGTTTCTAGTGTTTGAGTTATCACCTTGTTATATAATGTAAATAACCACTATTCCTTTAGATAAATAAGAAAATACATATTGAGGCTGATAAAAATATGGAAACTATATTTTACAAAATAAGAAATTAAAAATAATTTGGCTCGATACAAAAGAGTAAACTTTTGTCTTATGACCCCTTGATAAATATTAATCTGGCTGATAAATATTTTTATCTGGTCAATAAGTTGAAAGTGCGTCTTATGTTTTCCAGATAGTGTTTATCTGCCAGATAAAATGAATTTATCCAACACATTTTTATCAGGAGGTTTAAGTACCTGATAACTTTTATTTGAAAGTTAAAATGGGTGTTGCTGGGTGTTTTTAGGTTAATATCTTTGTTTACACGTTTAATAGGCACAGGCTTAGCATCACATCTTACTTCGGGTTATACGCTTATCAAGCTAGAACATTTAATTCAAACTTTTATAAAAAATGACAAGATATTTGTAAAGTTATACAAGAACAAATTATTTAAATGCGAGTACAATAAATGAAATTTTGTAAACGTTGTGCCGAACTAGTGACCATATTTTGGCAGACACCGAGATTAATACTTGCAAGACAATCTAGCTTTTGCGCTCACGTGATGCCATCTGTTTACTCACACTCGTTTAGTCACCATTATTTTACGAAGTGTGGAACATTGTAGCTACTAGCCAGGTTGTATGCATTCGCACACCAGTAAAAACAATACCAGCCTTGCGTTTATATGCATAAAAATATATTTATCCTATAGATAATTATCCAGCAGATAAATTCAGTTCATAATAAGTGTAAAATATTAAAATGACTGATAATCTTTATCTGGTAGTTAACTTTAACCTCCAAATAGCAATATTTATCCGGTAGTCATAAGACCGGCCCTAAGTGAAGTAGTGTAGAAGCCATTTCCCTACTTTTGAACATAACGATTCCTGAAAACAAAGTCAAATAATGTGTTAGAGGAGGGGTCCCTTCCCAGAGAAGTTGAAAAATTATCAAATATGTTACTATCATTAAATGTTTGGTTATTTTAACTAAAATAATTAAGTGCTTTTCCTTCACAAAGTTGAATGGCCAAAGTGCATGCCCGAAAGAACGGGGTTATGCATAATTAATGATTTCTATATTTTCCTTGATTGTATTAGGTATATGATATAAATAATATATAATATAAATATGTTCATTTTTCAATTTTTCGCTCACCTTTATACAAACACTGGACTACACAGAACGCTGTGAGGAGCTGGGACAACATAGACTAGATAAGAAAGATTGAGCGCAATCTACGAGGAAGTGATTGACATCATCGGTCCAGGTCACTCACCCTGGCATATTATGCTTTTTTTAAATTGAAAAATGACACCCATACACAATAATCGAACCTGGGACCTTTGGCTTAGCACACCAGTGCTCTAACCCTGAGCTATCCAGGAATGTCCAGGGCCATTCTTCACTCATATTTTGAGGCAGAGTCTGTGACGGACTTGCAAAAATTGTCAGCTACATACGAGTGATCAATTAACACCATTCGGTAGTTGGCTTTATGTTGCCAAATGTAGAAGTACAGTTGAATGAATGTACATAGCAATTATAGTTGTTAGTTATGGTTATAGCAACATCTAGATATCATGTTCTTTAAATCTAAAAATGGCACCTGGACAGAGGAATAGAAACTGGGATCTATGGCTTAGTACACCTTTAAGCACCAAACTGGCATACTAAGCCAAAGGTCCCTGGTTCAATTACCGTGTCCAGGAATCATTTTTCAACCGTAACTAAAAAATAAAATAGCCTAACTATTTAATTAATCAGGAAACTATAATATTTTAAATTATTTTGACACAGCTACTTTTGTTTTAATTATCTGTGCATGATGGGATAGTATTAATACCCAACGACCCACATCAAGGAATTCCCCAAACAAATGAGTACACGCAGCTCTTGACATACTGGATGATTAGATCACCAGAGGCACCAAACTTTTGCCAATAATATCACTATATTATATTTATAGCTCGTGTGCCTGGTTACGTATGCAAATCGACAGTGTTGGCCCTATTTTTATTTTTGGAACAAGCCGTTACAACACAAGTCTACCCATAAATATTCAGTGAGTTTGTAAATCAGTTAACAGACAATGAACTAATAACATGTTGTGATATGGAATAAAAGCGCCGCGCTTTGGGCGTCAATTGTAGTGATATCTGTTTATCGCGCCTCACTTTTGGGCGTCAATTGTATTGCTTGTACATATTTCAATTAAAAGATTTTATATTACTGCATATTTGTGATACTGATGTGATTTATTCGTTATAATGTGTTGGACTGTGAGCAAGATCATCCTCACTGCCTTACTTACACTTTTTCACACACACACAATGCCTTAAACATACGCACAATAGTTTATATATGACATACCCCTTGCATTTTCTCCCCTGGTCAACAATGTAAAAACTAATTAATAGAAAGAGTCCTGGCGACAGGTGTTGTGAAGGCTAGCTTCTTATTGGTATAGAGAAATGGCGTTTTCTGCCAAATACTATGAAGTTGTTCCTTTTCACAAGAAACAACGCAGTAGATATTTTAACAAGAAAGATGTTATAAAAAATATATTTTAGGGTGAAGTCCTTTTCACTTCATTTCTGAGAATCGCGTGTTTCTACATGGATGAATCTTAAAAGGATACTCTACCTATATTACTTTAAAGAAAAATTACCTTCATCCATGACTTTTTTACATAATTTAGATTAATTCAAATCAATACATTACAAACAGGATGGTACATGTCACATCTAAAATATCACCATGAGAGAAAGTGAAAGGTGTTTTTTTGAGATTGAGTAATCTAAAAAAATCTTTGCTGTTAATATTTCCCTATATGACATCAGCTGACTTCTTTCTGTGGGGTTTATTGATGGAAAGAGCGTGCATACATTTTCATGACGAACTTTGAATAAATAGAGATTATTGTAACAAAAGTTTGGGGGCTCTAGTGAGCAAATCACCATGTATAATAAGTTTCAGAAAAATTTAATTCATATAAGAATACTTTGTAATAATCTTGAATGATAAAAGTAAAACAAGTAATTGTTCAACAGATGTATTTTCAAAGAAAACTAACTAGGCTCTCGAGACAAACGCCAAACTTTTGAGATACCGAAATGAGGGATTAAAAATGAAGTTAACTTTATTCATCCTGAAATAAAGCACCTAGCTTTGCCAGCGTACAGTATGACCTCATCTTATAGGATGCACCTTGTGGAGGCAAGTGAGGTAAGTTTGATATCTTTCAAGGCAGGCGGAGTGTGCATTCTACCTAGTAAAGTTCAGTCAGATGCTTCAGAAGATAAGATTGGACACTATAGGCAGTGGTCAGGCGCTCACTATCGAGAAAAGAGGCTAATGTTCAATTGGCCCTTGTATCGTTCTTCCGCACATGCACAGACACTGCCAACCACCATCTTTACGGCCTAGACCACTCCACACTTGGTGTTCTCTAAGATGTCTGTAACGAGGGTACTTAATACGGTGGTTCCTAGGTCAGAGGCCGGATGGAGAGTGGCTAACCAACCTGAGTGTCCCACCTGTTTGAAAGAGCTATTAAATTGTCTTATGTTATGTATGAGCAATATTGTTTTCACCCTCTCTCTTCCCACCATCACCCTACCTCCCACCGCGACTTCCTTATGTTCCACCACAACTCATGTTTCCGGGACAATCACCCTACCTCCCACCGCAGCTCACGTTGTCGGGACAATCACCCTACCTCTCACCACGACTCACGTTGTCGGGACTTCCTTATGTTCCACCACAACTCATGTTTCCGGGACAATCAACCCTACCTCCCACCGCAACTCACGTTGTCGGGACTTCCTTATGTTCCACCACAACTCATGTTTCCGGGACAATCACCCTACCTCCCACTGCAACTCACGTTGTCGGGACTTCCTTATGTTACACCACAACTCATGTTTCCGGGACAATCACCCTACCTCTCACCACGACTCACGTTGTCGGGACTTCCTTATGTTCCACCACAACTCATGTTTCCGGGACAATCAACCCTACCTCCCACCGCAACTCACGCTGCCGGGACAAGCACCCTACCACCCCACCTTGGTACTTTCTCAAGTTCCACCGCGACTCACAATGCCGGGACTTCCTCATATTCCACCGTGACTAACGTCGCCGGAACACTCTCACCGACCTTTTTCCTACTCCTACCCACACGTATGAACTCAACGTTGCCGTGACATTAACCAATTACCCCCAAAGCCACAGCGAGGGATAACAAGCCTTTTACAAAATTTCTGAGTTGTAGACTGGTTTTTAAGTCACTATTTTCTTGTAGCTCACAACATTTGTATGATGATTTATATACATAATAAAATATTCAAAAATATTTATGTATGGATGTACTTACACAGCCAAAAAATATTTATGTAGATTATAGATGGTTATTTCAAATGATTCATCGGGTTTTAAAATCCTATAGCTCCAAAACTATTAATTGTACTCGTTTGACCAGACCTAACAGACCTCACATAACGAAAAAGCACATCTCAAGTTTTAAAATCCCGCTTGCAGACTTTATAATGACCGACCAGATGGCAGCACAAGCTCAGTTTGCCAAATGGCAGCTATGTAGCAGAAACCTTGTAATCACCATCACTTCACTTTTCACCATCCTAAATTTCATTTCACACTTTTTCACCTCCTCATTCCATTCTTGCAGCTGTTCCTGTACTTCCTCTTCCTTCTACCCCCATACCATCACGTCATCTGCAAACATCGTTGCTTTCATTTTCTCCCCACCCAAATTCCCTGCCACTCTAGTCATTATCATTTCCATCACCAATACAAATATAAATGGTGAGAGGGAACTTCCCTGATTGACTCAATGGTTTAATTGGAACCACTCCAACCACCCTCTCTCCATCTTTACACAACTCACATTATTATCCTCACTCTCCTAGCCACTCCTCTTTCTACATCAGCCTCCTCCACTGATTTTCATACTGCTCTAGGTATAAAATTACTGTTTTTTCAAGTCAAGTATTCAAATTCCCTGATTTTTTTGTTAATTTTAAATCCATTACATTTATAAGTTGTTCCTGTGTTCCCTGCCTGTAGCCACCACGTTACACTAATGGGATAGGGATGGAAACAGTAGAATCTGGAGAAAGTTTGTGTGAAGGGAAAGTGGCAAACAATTTCAGATAAGCCATCTCAACACACCCTATCCCCTCATCATAAGAAAATATGTCAAGACGAGACTGGTAATTTTGGACCTCATGATCGTCACTGTGAGTTTGATCAATTTTTATTTAGCTCTTTCTTACCAATCATACAAATATCTTAAGTAAAATAAAGTATGTTTTCTTTTCTTTTTTTTAATGCTTTCTGGAAGATTTTTGTGTTCAACATATTTAGAACACTTTTACTTTCTCACTACCTTACAAGTAGAGGAAGTAGTGTATCATCAAAAAAATTTAACTTGAAATTTTGATGACTTTCGACGTTCATGAGCCCCTCAAATCAAAAAAAAATGTTTTTTTTTCATTTCCGTCTGTCTGTAACTCGGAGTAGAGCCTAAACTATTTTACCGATCGGGTTAAACATTGGTATCCAAAGCTGTCATAGTTTGCCCCAAGGGGTTGTTGGAATTGAATATCTTACCCTAATATTAAGGGTAGTGTCCTTAGAGAAAAAAAGAGAAAAAAATCGATTTTATCAAAAGTGGCTCTAATGATTTTGATTAAATTTTATTTCTTAGCATTGATCAATATTACAAACATCTTCTCTCAATTTTTCATCAAAATGACTTTAAAGGGTTCCGGTCTGATGCGTATATTCTAATTTTTTTATATCTCCATAACTCTTTGAGATGTAAAATCACTTATCATTGCAAATATGTAGGTCTTTATATAATAAAATTCTTTTATTTGAAACATATTTTATTATTTTTATAAAACCACTAATTTTCAAGCTATATGCAAAAACAGTAAAATTATTTATTAACTTTTTGAACACTAAAGGTAAGTATTGTGACCATAGAAAATAATCTAACCAGAGATGTTGATGGATGTCGACGTTTCACCCCCTGAACCCTAAAAAGTGGTTTTTGCAATGCTGTCTGTCTTTTAACCCTAAAATCAATATTACTTTAATAAAGGGCAAAAAATGAAAAAGATCAATTTTTTCAAAATCAGCTCTTAGTGAATTTGATTAAAATTTGTATCTAAGCATTTATTTAGATTATAAATAAAATAGCTATTTTAATTTACCTAAGAAAATTAATTTCAGGGTAATTTACAAAAGCAGAAATGTCCATATCTCCGCAACTATTTGAGATACTAAATAACTTATCTTTGCAAAATTGTAGTACTTTTAATAATTAAAAAAACTTTTATTTGATATATAACCTTTATAAAACCAATAGTTTCTGAGATATTGACAAATATATTAATACAATTTTGTGAGCTTTAGTTGTAAAGATATAATATTAATTATTATTATTATTATTATTATTATTACCACGTCTTACTACCCGTTTGGGTTGTACACACTTATGCTAATGTGTAATGGTAGGGTGATTGTGAGATGAAATGGAGGATTTACAGTTTAACGTGGGATCCGAACCACGGTGGAGGCCTGGCATTCCATACATTCACAAGTTGTCTTGTCAGAGGTGAAGGAAGGGTTTGGTAATCAGATAAATCTGTGCTGGGACTGAGGATTGGACCCTGGACCCCAGCACAGAAGTCCGACACCTTACCCCTAGACCACCAGGTCACCGATATACTACTAAGATTTTAATGTAACAATCCTCTAATGCCATAGAGTAAGTAAAAAAGTAAGTCTCTCAAAAAGTGTACATTCTTTTTCCTTTAACCTCTTAGGGGAAATATTTGTACAGCAATAGCTATCTCTATCGTTTTAGACTCAATAGTCAATATTTACCTTCTTTATTGGTCTAAATTTATAAATGAGGAATTTAATAGCAATGTGATAACCATAAAATGAGCAACTTGTAATAAAATGTCAAGAATTTTAACCGAGAATTTTAACCGGAAGTCAAAATGTTAATATGAAGTGTCGACCCTTGTGGACCAAATATCGATCTTTTTTTTTGGTCCAAATATACTAATAGGAGGATTTTAATTCTTTAAAAATAAAATTATAAAATTTAAAACTGGGAGTCAAAAAATGTTTTATGAAAGTATAATACAATTTTTACTCAGGTTTGTTAGTGTATATTATTTCGTTTCACATATATTACGAGATTAGAGTAAATATCTCCATTTTTTAAACAATGGAGTGAGTAAGTCCGTTTGGAGTTCTGTACATTAAAAAAATAATAATCTGGATGACTTTTCTCATATTTTACACCATTTTAAATCTATTTACAACAAATCATATCACTCTAAAATGGTCTGAACTATTACTTACAGCTCCCACCTGAACAATTGTGTCACAACTGCCAACTTAACTGGTCTTTTAGCAATATTTCAGGTGAAGATCATTAAGAGATAACCGAGCCCACTCCCTTCTTTCCTCTCTTATTCAGTTGGCCTTACTTGACGGGCTCCACCAGGAACAGAAGGGAGATAAAATGACATCCATCAATATTCGAACATAGTTTTGTTTAGTCAATTAATTAACATAAAAACCAAATGGTAATCAAACCATTGGAAGGGTAAGCTATTTGCGCTGATGCAAACAAAGTTTGAAAATTAGAGTTTTATTAGTTTGAAGCTCAAACTCGTCAAGTGATTTTTATTCGAGTGTTTATATAGTCATTCTGAAATTTAATTCAAATTTGTATTTTGCAAACAGTACCAGCAAATTGTTACCTTAAATATGACCCGAAAAGTTTTGATATCATTTATAATAATTGAAATAAGAGTAGAATAGGATTAACCTGTTGAATAAATGGGTATGACGCGGGTTGCATGTCACCCCATCAACTGTAAAGTCCGTTCCTAAGGGTTTCCTGATATATAATTTATCATTGTCAATTGGAGGTAAATATTTATTTAATCTTGATTCCGGTCCTTAAATGTGTTATATAATAGCAGTAGAAGCTTCATCTGGGATATTATCCTCATCATATTCTTTTTGTAGCTTTTAACTTTGAACAAGACTTGTAATTTTTTAAAACGCGATGGGGTGGCAAATGAAGTTTTTTGATTGATGCTTCCACATTTTTGTACTTATTCGCACAGTAAAAACAACTAATATGTCCAATATAACGTATCATTATAGTGCTATGTCGTACTCCGGGGGCTAGCTGCACAAAACCACGTTCAGTAATGTTTCCGGCCGCTCGCCGGTAACTGAGCGCTCCAAGCGCTGCTCGATCGATCGCTCACTGAGCACTCCCCGAGATCAGGTCTTAAATCAAGTGTAATGTCAAAGTACCAATTTACTGCTGATGTAAATAGTTGTTTAGTTATCTTGCACGCCATTTAACTGAGAATTAATAATATAACAAACAGCAAAAACCAAACTTTCTACTGCCTGGGAATATTTTTATTTATATTTTAATTTTTAAAAATACCTAGAAATGCCTTTTGTGGCATTTTTGCTGCTGTGGTGGTTATCATGAAAAGTATGAAAGCGGAAAAATCTGATAATTCTTGTTTTTGGATATTGTTACTGTACACTTGGGTAATATTACAAACAAAAAACTATATTGGCATCGGTTACTAGCAATATGGGCTATTAAATATCAGCATAGGCAATATCTGCTAAAGGGCTTATCGACCCAGCCCTAGGATTTTGTATTAATTTTGGTTCAAACAAGTTATATGTGCAGTTTAGGCTATGAGTTTCTGAACATCCTGTATATTTAAGGCATAATAGAATGAAAAAAGACACTTTACGGTGTTGGAACTAAAAGATAAAAAGAATAACATAATTATTATAGATTAGAAATTAGAAGGGCAACCAATGTGGTCCCTTTTCTGCTCACAATCTGCCCATTGCACCTGCCAAATTTGAACACAAAAAACATGAGGTAGTTGACACATGTCAGCCCTGAACCTTCACTTCCGCCCAAATGTTGGAGGGGAGAGTGTGTTCTCACCCTCTTTACTGCTGTTTAAAGGAAACCAAATACTCGGCACTAGTTGGTATTCAATTTTGCGCAAAATTCCTCTTAAATGATTCTAAACCCCCGAGAAGGTAACAAAATAAACCCACAAGATAGATAAAAATAAAAATAAAAGTAAAAGTAAATTTATGACAATGGTAACTTTAACAAAAATGAAAAACTAATAATTCAAAGAGCAAAGAGCTTAATGATAAAAATTGACGAATCTGAAATTTAATAGATACAGTGGTTATAATTCATAACAACTTGGCTATTTAAAATAGAATATAGTCCTAGTCATGACCAATAATAAACATAATTACAATGAAAACTTAGTGCATTCAATTGCAATCCTTTTAGTAATAAGTAGCAAAGTAAGTTGCCTTGACGTCGAAAATTTGTTCTAAACTAATAAATCTGAAGTAGATGAGAAGGTGGGGGTCAATTATAGAAATTAAACATAAATAATTATCTTAAACTTTTTGTTGTGATAAATATTTCCACCTGCAAGCCTTAACAAAATGATTTTTTTCGATTATTAATAAAATTAAAAATTGGAGTCAATATAATTCCCTTGAAATGGTTGAGAGCTAAGGGATCAAATCTCTCCACCCCTTTACACCAAGTTTGGATAAATGTGCTATTTATTTGAGGGTATTTTTTTTCTTCCTTATTCGCACTTCATTAGCATAATTAATGAACTCGAGATCTGATATAAATTTCATAAAATGTTGGATTGTAGCTAGTCAGAGAAAGATTCCACAAAATGTTGGATTGTAGACAGTATTATAGAGATTCCACAAAATGTTGGATTGTAGACAGTATGATAGAGATTCCACAAAATGTTGGATTGTAGACAGTATGATAGAGATTCCACAAAATGTTGGATAGTAGACATTATGATAGAGATTCCACAAAATGTTGGATTGTAGACAGTATGATAGAGATTCCACAAAATGTTGGATTGTAAACACTATGATAGAGATTCCACAAAATGTTGGATTGTAGACAGTATGATAGAGATTCCACAAAATGTTGGATTGTAAACAGTATGATAGAGATTCCACAAAATGTTGGATTGTAGACAGTATGAGAGATTCCACAAAAGGTTGGATTGTAAACAGTATGAGAGAGATTCCACAAAATGTTGGATTGTAGACAGTATGATAGAGATTCCACAAAATGTTGGATTGTAGACAGTATGATAAAGATTCTACAAAATGTTGGATTGTAGACAGTATGATAGAGATTCTACAAAATGTTGGATTGTAGACAGTATGATAGAGATTCCACAAAATGTTGGATTGTAGACAGTATGAGAGATTCCACAAAATGTTGAATTGTAGACAGTATGAGAGAGATTCCACAAAATGTTGGATTGTAGACAGTATGAGAGATTCCACAAAATGTTGAATTGTAGACAGTATGAGAGATTCCACAAAATGTTGGATTGTAAACAGTATGAGAGAGATTCCACAAAATGTTAGATTGTAGACAGTATGAGAGAGATTCCACAAAATGTTGGATTGTAGCCAGTATGATAGAGATTCCACAAAATGTTGGATTGTAGACAGTATGAGAGAGATTCCACATCAATATGATCGTGTGTATGCCTGCATACCCTCCATTAGATATTGTCAATTCACGCAACACTTGCACATTTTGAACAGTTGAAACGTTACTAGAAATAGTTGCTTACACATCCATATCATGCACATATTTTGCTCCTTTGACCAGTGAAGTGAGTCTTCATCATCTGTCATTTATGACAATAATTGTGAAGGTAGATGAATACAAAACCATTTTAAGTGACTTTTCAACTGATATAAAAGGTTAAAAAGTCACCATGAAAAGACTATAAGTAGGTTTACTTTCACACTCTAATTAAATAATGTTTATTACTTTAGATAAATTTAGTGTCAGCCATTTTAAATGGCAATAATGAGATTTCTAATTTTTATGGTTCAATGTGTATTAAATACTCACAGGGCCTGTTGGGAGGTGTTTCAACTTCATCCAATTGGGTCAAGGTCACTTCCACTTTCTTTAGGCTTGAATAACCATGTTGGAGTAGTTTCATTACTTTCTTAATGAAGCCTATATAATCTGAAACAAAATTAACAGCCGGTTAGTTAATGTTCAATAATATTGACCATAAAGGTATTTAATCATGATCAATAAAGTTGAATAAATGGGCACTTGGCCTGAAAATGAATTTTAATAAAGACGTTTGGCCTAAAATGTAAATTTAAAACCTTCGGGTATCTTCGGAAAGTAAAAAGTATGTTTAGTTGTTTCATCTGGATATAGATTGCACAACTGATGCAAGATAGTTACAATATTTCTAAAAACATAGACCTACCTCCTACAGAAAACTTTACCCCAACAAACCTATAATCTTAATTCTACAAACAAAAACAATAAATTATTAGTTTACAATACACTATACCACCTGTTTGTATATACATTTCCGATATTATTTCTTTGTTAGTATATCTCATGGTCATAAAGTTAATATGAACAAAAACATTAGGAAAAAACAATGAAAAAAAAAACTCACAATTTTCAGCACTGTTTACATGCAGTAAAATTGTATGCGTACAATCGAGTGATGGATACTTTTGACAACTTATTTAGAAAAGAAAGTGTAAGTGGGAACCAATATTCAGCTCACTCATTTGGCCTCTTTCTGAAGTGACGCCCGATTTTCGACTAAAGTTACTGGACTAAAGCAATATCAACTTTACATGAACATATTTTTTTAGCCAGGCCTATTGTATTATTAAATTGAAATAATAGCGATGTATGAAATAAATTTTGCCAGTGAACACCAATATCATAATGGCCATATATATAAACTTAAATGATGGGTTTGACTAGATATTTTATTATTATTATAATTAGTTAGAAAGTATATATATATATATATATATATATGTGTGTGTGTAAAATTTTGGGAAAAAGAGAGAAAATATGAACGTGTAAGAGAGAGACTTTTAGAGAGAAAAATTAGAGAGAGAGAACATTTTAGAGAGAAAGGAAAAATGTTAGAGAAAGTTTGAGTAAAAGAGAGAAAGATTGAGAAATAGTATAATAAAAAGAGAGATTGAGAGTGAGTTTAAGAGAGAGTTTGAGAGAAAGTGTTTGAGGGAAAGAGTGATTTTGAGAGAGAGTTTGAGAAAAAATGTGAGACAGATAAAGAGTTTGAGACAGAGGGAGAATGTGAAAGTTGGTGAGAGAAAGTTTGAGAGAGGAAGAATTTGATAAAAAAAAGGGTTTAAGAGAATTAGTTTAAAGAGAATTTAAGAGCGAGTGAGATATATATATAATGTTTGAAAGATTGTTTAATAGTGTGTGTGAGTGAAGAGAGTGTGAGGGAGAAAGTGTCAGAGAGAGAGAGAGAGAGAATGTGAAAAGATAGATGGAGTACAGAAAAGATTACTTTGGAATATCATTCCTTCAAAATTACATGGTAGTATGAAAACATAACTGAGCTTACTGTATTTGTATTGTGTTAATATTTGATCAAATGAATATCAAAACCCATTATTTGAAAAATATTAATGCCAAAACATGTATTGTGATAATTAAAATGGCCATTTTTAAAAATATTTCAAGATCATTTATCATTTTTGATTTTATAATACATACTAAACATATTTAAACATTAATGTATAGTTTATATATTTTTATAGTTCATGCGCAAAACAAAACAAAACATAAAATATTGTTATGTAAGTGACAACTAAATTTTTTAATTTGTGAATTATGATGATGATATTGATTTAAATGTGAGATAGCAACATTCTAATTGTAATTAAATTCTTCACCAGTCCAGCCAATCTCAATCTAAATGTGTTTTGACAAACACTAAAGTGCAATCAGCATCCAAAGAGAAATATTTTATTTGAATATTGAAAGATGTGATGCCTGTGTGTGGACCAACAGTAAAGATTCAGTTAATGTTTTTTAGCCAAAGATATATATTTTATTTAGAGATTTCCAGCCATCCAGTCAATAACACAAATAACAGTTTTCATGGCAAAAACTATCTGTGTAAATTGGGTTTTCGTGGAAATATACTATTTTTCCTGACATCCTGGACTCCTAACAGTTAAAATGAGTACTCGTTTGTAAAAAAATTGTTCAGCCATTTCCTCATAATTTCTATAACCGGCAACTGGTATATCAAATTTTATATAAGATAAGTATCCTCCTGAGCCTACGGATTTCCAGAGATTTTCTTTTCAATATTTTGTTTTCCTTTTGTAATTATTCAAGATATGTTTTAATAGTTTCAGTCTTATTCACAATTGGTTGACTTGTTTTGTTGTTTAACATAAATATAGCTGAATCTAATATTACCTTTTAAATATTTAGTTCGACACTCTCAGATGAACATTAATATAAATTCAATATTTTCCCCGCACCCCAAATTTGTTTATGAATAGGCCTACATACAAGAGAGTTATTCATTTTATATTGATTAGTTAACAGTGGATATTGATGTCACCAAACACATTACTTCTTTCATTAACTAATATACTATAAAAATTTGTTTATGTAATACAGCCACGTGATTTATCACATTTAATAAATAATGTTTCTCAACTATGTTTTAAGGTGAGATGGATGGATAACTTGATGGATGGGTGGACTTTCCTATAAAGTAAAAATATTGGAGGTACTTCAAATATTTTTACCCGCCATATCACTTACTAATTATTTCATCAATCTAATATAATACCTAGATTCACGGGTAGTATTTTTCCTATGGATAAAATATTCAGAGACACCACACACACACATATATATATATATATATATATATACTGCAGGCCTTTTAATTTGTTTTTCTTGGGCAAGTTTAGCAGTTAGGCCTGAAAGTATTTTTCATAATCATCATGGGAAAAATATTCTGAGCAAATAAAATACGAATCAGGATTCCATTTTCTATCCCGTTCAGTAGTGAATACATCTTGTCTGACATCAGAATCTTTAATAAAGTAGATTTATCTGATTACCAAACCCTTCCTTCACCTCTGACAAGACATCTTGTGAATGTGGGGAATGCCAGGCCTCCACCGTGGTAACTGTAGGTCCTCCATTTCATCTCACAATCACCTTACCATTACACATTAGCGTAAGTGCTTATAACCCGAACGGGTAGTAAGACGCCGTGCTAATAATAATAATTTATTCAAGTATTGTGTATAACACCATGTCCCTTAGATAGATTACTTTTATTGTTCACGGCAATGGTAGTATTGTTACGATACATTTCGTAACTCTTCACGCATAAATAATAGGAACGTTTACAAAAACACACAAGCATCTACTATTTACAGTGACCTTGGTAGCATACTTGACATAAATAAGAAGCTAATAACGACTGCAACACCGCATAATCACATGTACTGAACAGAAGCCAGCTCGGCTAGTCCACGAGTTGAAATCACAGTAGCGCCGCGCTAGTGTAGAGCCGAATGAAGGCCGGTATAGGGAACGACTCTACCTTGTACTCTTGTAACCTTGCGAGTAAAAGTATTATTGTTTCAAAATAGTGAAGTATTATAACCCATTTGGCTGAAGATACATTTACTTTAAAGGATATACAATTCCATTTTAAATTTAATATCGTACAAATACGAATAAAATTGTTGATGTATAAAAATATGTAGCTATCATTCATGTTTACATTCTGCTAAAACTATGATACATTTTAAGTTGGTTATTAGCTTAAATATTGGTTTCAGAAACAATATTATAGTATTGAAAGTTCGATAACTTTAGTGAAAAAAGGTACATTAACACTTAATTACATGTGTTTGAATAACAAGTTTTGTGTAGAGGTTCAAACGCTCTTTTAGGTTATAGGCTTGTAAGAATTATTACTATATTATTCAACATTGACCTATTTAAAGAAACAAGTCACGAGTGTTGAACTTATTATCCTCTTCAAACCTTTTATTAATTCATCTCTTTCATTTAACTAATCATACATTGACATATCTCATATATTCATACAAATTAGCTAATTATGCCCAAATTCCACATTGCCTTGTATGTGTGTAAGAGAGAAAGAGATACCCGAAAATTTCCTTCTCTCTTACACAATGGTATGCATACGACAGCTCAAAAATGTCAGCCACAGATATCCATCCAGTTATATAACAGAAATCAATGCATAACCTTGTGTATAAGGACCCATCAAGATAGCCAAATAAATCTTAAAATTTGAAATGTTTCAGTGGAAGTTGGAGAAATAGCAGGATGGAGGGGAATGGGGAGCTACCCATTTCCAAAACTAATACATTCAATTACCTCTCTGTGTGGTAAAGAACTTAAATTTGTTAGGCAGGTATGGGAACCAAAAAGAATAAACATTAAAATAACAATAATAATTTAAAATGGTATCCTGGAAAATAGTGGTGGTGATGGGCTATAATTGAAAAAAAAAA
>CABEEJ010003268.1:68085-86228 GCA_901482245.1 Timema douglasi
GGAGGAGAATATATAAAAAACCTTTTAGATGTAGTATAAAATTGAAATTTAGTTGGAGGTAGAAGTACAACTAATAGATATTGATGCAAAGACTACAAATATTTAAAAAAATATGTTTTGTGAGGTGCAAGGGGATCTCAGGTGAGGCGCATCATCGTTTTATCTGGGAACCAATTTTTCACTTCCTTCGACTTGCTAAATTCTGATTGGCTGTAAAAAATTAATATTCTGTTTGAAGCAATAAAATTAATTTTGATCACCGCATCTACATTTCATTTGTATGAAAGTAATTTCTCAACAAGTACGATAATTTGAATTACAGAAATCAACTGGCGGTGGGAAAAGGCTTTCCTTTGTGTGTTATAAAAACAACAAAAGCTGACATGAACCATCTCTGTGATAGGAAAAAAAACTAATTCTTCCAAATGACAAGTAAATATTTTTCATGAATAATATTTCCACCATAAAATGTTAAAACAAATGTGATATTTTATGAATATTTTACAAAACTTTACTATTCTTAATAAACTTCTACAAAGTTCCTAACAGAAAATAAAGAAATCAATGATATAATAAATGCCTCATTTTTGTATTTTAAAGTAAAAAAGTTATTTTTATTCTAAGAAAGTGAGGCTTTCTAATTACTTTTAATGTTCATGTAAGGCCCAATTGCATAAAGTTTGAGAAAACTTGGTTTAGATGATTCGCTAGAAATGAGTTAATTTACCTAACTTAAGTGTGAGCGAGGCTGTGGGCAATCTCGTGCTAGTTAATGTAATAACCAAACAAAAGAATGGTTGATTAATTCATTTAACAAAATTAATAAACAAATATACGCAGAAAGCCAGATAAATCGTACTTAGGAATGGAAAAAAGTTCAAAATTCAAAATAATACAAAATTATTAACATGGAGTGGCCACATTCATATGCTAATTACCCAAAACGGGTTTGAGTACAAAACTTTTTATTTGTGGAACAAAATGGTACAAAAACTAATACAAAACTTTGGCAATGCAAAAAGTTCAAAATACAAAAGTGGTACTACAGGTTAATACTACACCTTGTGAAGTAGTAAATTGAGAGAAGACAAATGTATTTTGAAACGGTGGTATATATTTAATATTTAACTAAACATTAAACACCTCACCATCTATTAGCATCACTACAAATCATAACAAAATTTCTGGAGAAAGCATAAACACATTTTAATAAATGGTCTAAAAATTAATTTTACAAAAATTCATTTGGCCTAAAATTAACTTTGCAACATTAATTTGGCCTAAAGTCATCTGGCCTACACTTTAGGATCAATGGTGGGTACCCAAATAGATGTTATCAAACATTAAATTTTAGGTTTGTGTTCACTAGTTTGACTCTACTTTCAACTTATATGTTTTCAACAATGTTACCTCAAAATGATATTAATAATGTGTCCCAGGTTTGTGTTCAGTGAGCTTCATACATTTCAAGTTTACTGTTCAGTAAAGTTCAATAACAAGGGATGGATAAAATAATGTATTTACTTTTTAAATGTGAACTTAACTGAACACCTCTAAATCCCAAATTTGGAAACTTGTGAGAAGACTTGCAAGCTGAACCCAAAGAGAGCTAATTTTTAAATCATCCTATTGCCATGTGAGTTGGAGTGGTGTTGTGTCACCAACAACCGACAATTCGACAACACTGGAAAACCAATGACCTTCCACAGGATTATGACCGATGGGATACAAATGCACCTTTGTACGAAATAAGTGAACAAAAGTAAGCACTATTATTGTATTGAGTGAACCATGTAAAACTGTTTGGCCTTGACAGGAAACCATCTTCCATTTGTTTGCAAATAAGTTTGTCTCAAAATTTGCACAGATTACCAGTTTATTAGTTATAATATGTGATTTTTTTTTGTTTTACATCCATTACTGTTTCCTGTCTATGGCCAGGATCAGTTTTTTTATTCAAGCAATATATTTTCCACTACAGAATTGCTAGACCTGTCTGTCATAGCTTCATACACCTTATAATCTAATTTAAAACCAGGACAGGCACAACATCCAGTCCCCACCCTTAATTTTTCAATGTGAAAAGTTAATCCTATATTTTATGAATAATAAATTTTTCGACCTTGCCGGGAATCGAACCCGGACACTTAGCTCAGTAGGCAAACACGCTACTGATTGAGCTAAGGTGTTGTAAAGTTATAATTTGTGTATAAATAGTATACACAATATATGTGCTCAGTTGAAAAATTGCTGTCCCCATTAAAAGTATTTTAGTTCATTTGGTAGTGTGCTTATCTGTAGCGGCAAAGATAAATAGATCAATCCCCACTCAATTTAATTTTTTTTAATTTTATAAGAATAAAAAAATCACTTAATTCGAGTTTAGTATAAATACAGTCTTATTTTATTGTCACAATAATTCTTAAAACATAAATAAGGTAGGTTGGTCTAGGGTTCTGCGAGTACTCGTATTCTGAGCTTCGAGCCGAACTCGTCGCTTAAACTCGAGATCGAAATCGAAAGTCATTTTCGAGCTTCCACTTGATGTACTTAATAATCAAATTTTAAAATGCAATAGTAAGCAAAGTCTATTTAATTGAGATAATATCAGCATTTCCACCACTTATAAATCATTTGGTTGCTTAACAAATTGTTAAAAATTAATTTCAATTTTCACATTAATAATGTAATAAAGCTTTAAAACCACTTTCTCCTGGTAAATTTATTCAATATTGTCGTCCATTTTGAATTATACTTGATTGAAGTTGTCTAGTTGTATTGCCATGACAAAGCAATGAAAATAAAAATATCTAAGAATATTACTAAATAATTTAATATTCTTTTTACTATTGTTACCTGGTCCCTTTCTAAAATAATAATTTATGTTAAATTAAAAATGTAATATTAAGACTACATTATTGTATTAAATGTTTTCAAATTTAAGATATTTAAAACTCGTATTAAATAATACATTTAGTTATAGAATTATGTTGGTTAACCTGTTTAAAATCAATGTTGATCTTATTTTTTGCAATACATATTTTACCAAACTTACCATATTTATATTAAATAAGCATTTACTATTTCATATTGTTTGCTAGAAATATTATTTTCGTGTTTTTCATTTTAAAGTACAAGCATCAACTTTTATAAGCATTGAAAATTGAATTGAAGTAAATTTCTCAATGAAATAATGTCTAACAAGAGTCATACAATGCACGTGTGCAACTGTGGAGGTTTGAAGAAGTGGAAAGTGTAAATGTTTAATAAGACATGAAGAGAGAAGTGTATTTGACTCTATCTAGTCCTAACCTAACTATCCTTTCAGGTTGGCTTGTTTCACTATCACTTACTTTACATCACTGTACAGTGTTTCTACATTGTCTTTTTATACATTTCCAAGCCATCATGCAATTATTCATTTTATTAACTTTGTTTTATATTTGTTAGTGTAATTTTAATGTCCTTCAAGACATGAGTGTGAAACCATTTTTATTATTTTCTATTAAATTTTTATTTGAGTGTTGTTCTTATTTTTAAATTGTGTTTTATAAGTGTTATTTCTAATTTAAAAACCAATATTTCCATTGTTTAACTTTTAAAAAAAAGTATTTACTCTTTATAAAAATGAGTGTCATTTATATTTTAAGAACATGTGTTTAAATATACTTTAACATTTTAAAATTATGAATTTAATCAAATTCAGGAGCGTTTAGAAATACTGACTTGAATGAAAAAACTCAAGATTCCAGACCTCTATTACTATCCCAATATTAATTAGTTTATTTAGTCCAATTTTTAAATATGCCCTTTTTTAATTATAAAACACAATAATTTGGTTTTTAAATAATCACCTAAACATAAAATTTCAAAGTTAATGTACTGTTTTCAATTTATCCTGTTATTTATTTTTAAAGAAGACTACTGGCGTAGTCTAGCCTACATAGGCTAAAATACCTTATATAATAAAATTTTTATAGTAAAGTAAATTGAAAAAACTAAAAAAAGGGAAATAATAAACTACTAAGAGTAAATTTTATGAAGAAAGCCCTCCTAGGGAAAGAGGAAATATGTGGACTTAATCTAATGCACAAAGGTGACATCATCTTCCTTTCTTCTGTCTTCTATAGCAGAAGTCACACACATTTTAACACAAATAGAGTAATATTTCGACATTGTTGCCTTTATCAAATACAAAGAAGAGAGTACAAATAACACAAACACTGGATTATTCCATTTTGAATTTAAAGAGAAACTGATAGAAACACATTGTGCCAACTGTTTTTGGGAGTAAAGCAAAATTTATTGGCTGTGGTTAGTATTTATATAGACCTGTTTAAAAAATAATAATAATAATAATAATAATAATAATCATCATCATAAATAAGAAAATAAACAATGATAATAATAAAAAGAATATTTTAAAATAATAATAATTTGAAAAATGTTAATCTTATAGAAAGAAAGAAAGAAAGAAACTATCTTCTGTTGAGGCCTGGTGGTAATCTTGATTTGGTAATCCATTGGTGGGCCAGTTCCCACTGTCTAAGTATGAGAACTGTTGCACTGTTTGGGAAATGCTCTTAATATTTTGGTGGGGTAGCAGGTTTGAAAGTCCTGGTTGTGGGTACCAGCACGGCTGGGTACAGGCTTGTCCGGATCTTTGTGGTTTGTGTCAAAACGATGATAGTTCATTGTCCAACCATTTTGGATCCATGGTCAGGAACAGATTGACAGACAGAATTGTAAAATCCACTTTTTTAAGCGAGTTCATAATCTCAAGATTGATTTTTTCACAATTACAATACTTTCTAATTGATACGGGAAAGTAAGAAGTGGTTGACATCGAAATCCCTTTTGGAAGGTTGCAAATGAAGAAGGAGAGGAGCGTCCATCTTGTCTTATGTTGCTTTTCTTGCAGGACAAGTCCTGCCTCACACAATGTTCAGGAAATATGCTTGCTCGCCGCTAGTGTTGTGTCAGTTTACACAGTGCAGGTGTTTCAAAATTAGGTATTTCTAAGATTTTATGTGAGATGCAAGCAATTCACTAGTGACTCACAACATGAACATTTCAAAATTAGGGGTCCAGATATTACTTCAAAGCTATTTCTATAATGATTGTAATAAACCACTAAAAAAATGCTATTAAATGTACACTTCACAAATTATTTCGTTACTTCATTTTCTTTAATTATAGAAGAGAGAAGAAATTATCTAAACTTTCAGAACAAAGCATGTAATTATTATTTTTCTGTTTTCAGTAGTATGTGAACTTATGACCCTAACGGTGACCTGGCGGTCTAAGGGTAAAGTGTCAGACTTCTGTGCTGGGGGTTTGGGTTCGAACCCCGGTTCCGTCACAGATTTATCTGATTGCCGAACCCTTCCTTCACCTCTTACAAGAAGTGTATTAATCACAAACTTGTGAATATGTGGAATGCCAGGCCTCCACCGTGGTTCGGATCCCACGTTAAACTGTAGGTCCTTCATTTCATCTCACAATCACCCTAACCATTACACATTAGCGTAAGTGTGTACAATCCAAACAGGTAGTAATACACGGTGATAATAATAATAATAATAATAATAGTGACCCTGACTAGACCCCTATTGCTAAGCCTCACCTCGCGGAAATTCCTGGGGGCTGACCAGCTCCTTGAAGAACTCCTGGGCCACAGAAGCTTGGTCACTCTCGGAAAGGTTAGTGATGAACCAGAACTGTAGTGTTCGACTCTCTTGGGTGTGTTTACCAGTTTGCCCGCTCACAAGGAACACTCGAAACTCCAGGGAGAGCTGAGCTGGGCTGTTGTCCCCATCTGACAAAACAATATTACATCAATAATGACCAATTGGCAACAGTATACAGCTTTCATTCTTATACAGTTTAAAAGAATAAGATTTGTCAAGATAAGAAGAAGCAGCATCCTGTTATAAAATGATGATAAGACAAAGTAGTAAGCATCTCTAGAAAATCAATAAATCATTGATGTTATATCAGTTTACCTTCTATACATTTATCTGTTGCAATAACCCTTTCACTGCTATACCCATTTATAAACGTTCTCAGTGCTCTGCATTGCTCATGTTATTAACGTTTATAAATTTTTATAATTTCATTCACCAGCTCTAAACATGTTTACAGATGTGCGGCTTTCTAACTTTTTGTACTGCTAACACCATTTATTGTCATTACTTTGGAACTATTACAAGTTATGTACTGACCTGCTCTTCAAACTGATAGATCGATATTTATCGCTGATCAATGATCACGCAGTTGTTACCTACAAAATGTATTTTCAGTCATGTTTCCCTTTCTGTTGTTTTGTCAAATTAGTAGCCTTGGAGTTTATTTGTTCTTTCAGTTATTTTTATAATAAGCAAAAGATTACTGCAGTTCAAAGACTTTCCTAACTCAGCACAAGCATGTACACAGGATATTTCCTAATTCAGCAGCGAAAAGGTTAAATCACACATACAAGTTTACTTCTTTATTCTAAAAATATAGTATAGCTTGTAGCATGACAAAATGTCAAAATATGTGTACTTAGGTTGAGAGATATCAACATAGCAATATGATGGTTCTTTTTCGCCAATGTGATAGTATTCCAAATTGTCCTTTATCTAGACTATTTTACTATCTAAGCCTATGATCTATCTATTGGTCTATTGTGTATATATCAATTTTATTGGCGGACTAAAGTTCACAAATAAACAATATTTCCTTAAACGATTACACATTTAAAACGGCGAGACAATTTTCAAAAGTTTGGATCAAGCCTGTGATGTTATCTATCACACATCAGCATTATAAGAATTTAAACCCTGATCTTCCTGTCATTGGCAGTCTAGACTATTTCTAGAGTAACATCTTAGGTTTTGTGGTTACCAGGGGGTAAATTTGACTGTTTGAATACATTTTATATAATACTAGCATGAAGTACCAGACTTTGCACGGGATAAATAGTTTACTAGGGTAAGAAAGTTGAAAGGTTAAAATAAAAAAAGAGCAAAATCGATCAAATTAAATCCAATTTAATTTTTAAAACAAGTATGTAATAAGGAAAAAAATATATTAAAAGGGTAAAAGGAGAAAGGGGAAAAAATAGTAACAAGTACAAAAAGTAAATATAACTAAAATAAAAAGTATATAAAAGTTAAAAGCACACACAAAAAAAAGTAGTGTTCTATATAAGATTTATCAATTTTGAGCTTTTCATTTCTCGGGGCTAAATTTTGAAATTTGATATCTTCATAAATCATTCGGCTCTGGGAATGTATATTGACTTACATGTTGAAATAATATTTTATATCACAGCAAAAAAATTTTTTTTTATATTAGTTTTAGAAATATTGAGGGAGCCACCCTTCCCCATTTTTAAATCTAATGATCAGTCCTTAGTGGTTGTTTGGGATGGTTCTGACACATTTCAATCTTCTTGAAAACCCCCATTCCACCAATCCCCTTTATGAAAAGTAAATATTTAAAATTTATTTTATTGGTCTTTCGTCTTTATACACTGTCAACTGTGCTTATAGGTAACCTCCACGGACTCTGATATTTCGTCCACTACGTCCAAAGTTCACTAAAACTGATTTTTTATTTATTTTTTTCACTGAAAGTAGTGGGTTAGTGACAAACAAAGTAAGGGCTGAAAATAACTTTTTATTTAAATCCATATAATAATCTTAAAATAATCGGTTGTATGGTGTTTTTTGCTGCATGCCATTTTAATTAATAATTTCTAGAGTCTGTGCCACCCCTCCAAACAGACAAACTCTTGATTGTTGTCCAACAACTCAGCCAGCTGCTCAGCTTTGCTCTTCAACACTGGTCCATTGAAAGTGACTCCTGAATACCTCTGAGCAGTGAACCATTTCAACAAATCTTTGTTGACGTCGTCTTAATCAGCTAGCTATAATTTCTTTGTTTTAGGCATGTTTGTGTCCAAGGCACTCACAATTTTGTCCTGTTTTTCTGTTTTTCACTAAATTACTCACCATTGATTTATTTGAAACCATACTTTCAACCATGGCTGTCAGAGTGTTAAATGTGGCAACTCCGCTTGTAGTGGCGTCATGAGGCCTAGAGATTTGACGGTTCTTACGGAGAATTGTGTGAATAATTTAGAGTTATTTTTCATTTAAAAACTGATGAGTCACTTTGAACGATAATGACCATTAATATGAACATTTTTAACCTATATCATTAAACAAATTTACTTCAAAGTTTGAGAAATACAACAAATAAACATGTATCATTTTAAAATAAACTTGCTAGGTAAGGATACACTAATACAAAGGTCCCGGGTTCAATTCCCATGTCCAGGTGTAGTTGCTTAAAAAATATTTTAATTAAATTAAGACCCGCCTCAGTGGCGTAGTTGGCTAATGTGATAGTCGTATTGTGCTCAACTGCCGAGGACGGGGAGATCGAGGTTCGAATCTCGGTCGGGTGAACTGGGGGGGGTGGGGGTTTCCTAAATAGTTTTCCACTCTCCCTCCACGCAAATGCGGGTTCACTTCATCTAATTTCACCTTACCAATTCCTAATCCATTAGTGTAAGTGTGTATAACCTGAACGGGTAGTAAGACGCGGTGTTAAATAATAATAATAATAAAATTAATAGTGTTATTTATGTGATTGCTTTGAACACCTACCAGCTTAGAGATATAGAATTTTGAAACACTACTTTTGTAAAGTATTAAGCTATTTTTTTTTCAAACAAAAATTTTCACTGTAAAGTGTATCATTCCTATACTTGATGTATTTGATGAGAAGTCTATTTCTAAGCGTTGACAAAACAAAATAAATTAATTCACGCAAGGAACTACCACAGAAACTATTATTTATATTATTATTACCACCGCGTCTTACTACCCGTTCGGGTTATACGCACTTACGCTAATGTGGAATGGTAGGGTGATTGTGAGATGAAATGAAGCACCTACAATTTAACGTGTAATCCGAACCACGGTGGAGGCCTGGCATTCCCCACATTCACAAGATGTCTTGTCAGAGGTGAAGGAAGGGTTTGGATAATCAGATAAATTTGTGCTAGGACCGAGGATTGAACCCCGGCCGCCAGTACAGAAGTCTGACACCTTACCCCTAGACCGCCAGGTCACCTATTATTTATAAATTTCTTTAAATGTGAATCCTTACAAATGAATTAGAAGGCCAAACACAGGAAGTTTTTAGCACAACATCTTTCTACCCGTTCTGGTTATACACTTATGTTTTAAATAAGCTAATGGGTTTAGGTATGAAGGTTATATTTATAGGATGTGTACCCACATTTACGTGGGAAACAATTTTGAAAAACCCACTATGTACACCCAACCGAGATTATAAACTCTATCCCCCCGTCATCGGCACTTTAGTCTACTGTGAAAGTAACGCCCAAAGGCCGATACACACAGAATGCTAAGCTAAGCTTGTTGTGCCTCACTGTTCAGTCAGCCTTGTATCTTTCCTCCGCACTTGCACCGGCCGCTCCAACCCCCCTCCCTACTGCCTGGACAGCTCGCGATCCATGTACTCTGAGCCGTCCGTGACGCTCTTACCTCTGTAGTCAACTCCCTTCGCGGCCGATAGCACTCTCGTTTTCCCGAACCAATGGGAAGCTCCCTTTTCTCTTATCGGACAAGGCCAGGTAGCCGCAGAGGGTATATAACACGGTGAATTCTAGTGTTGATTCAGTGGTGACCCACCCTGGGGAACCACTGTTACGAAAGAGCGAAATAAAGTGTCATTTTTTTAAGAGCGATTTTGTTGAGACTCCTTCCACCGTTCCTACCTCCCACCGCGACTCACGTTGCCGGGACTACTTCCTACCACCCACCACGACACACATGTTGCCGGGACTCCCTTCTTATACCCCTCAACTCTCACCATCGGCTGATCCTCGTCATCACTGTTCCATGAGATGGTATACATCCGCCGCTACGACAAAGCCCACTCACAGGACCGGTGCCTAGCCACCAACGTCACCAGGAGACTGCACTTCGTATGATGCAACCCGCTACACCCGAAGACGCAGTTGGAGATGACAAGATATGCTGTGCTGTGCTGTCCTCTGCTCTGCCAATTTGGTTTCACACTCGTTGCTAAGCTAAGCCATGGTCCCTCTTTTCCCTCCAGAATTCAGTGCTGTTTCTTTCTGGTCTGCTCCAGTGAAGTTTAGTTATGATGGCGTTCTCCAAAATGTCTTAGAGACTGTCATTCGCGATCCTGTAACTTCTGTTGTATTAACACAGCTCAGAAGACTGTCTTCCTTTAATTGCCGCAGCAAAGGTATTAAAACTTAAGCCAGGTTAATGGGATTCAGTGACTGTCCAAGCTTAGCCCCTCTTCCCTCTTTCAGCCTCCCCCACCCCGTTCCCCCTGCATTCCTTTTCCACATTACAAACGTTCAGTCATGATTTGTGCAACCAAAACAAGAACTTGGGTAAAGAATCCGTGTCTTTAAGTTTAAACAACCAAAAAGTAAAGTTTTTAAAATAATAATAATAATAATTATTATTATTATTAGCACCGTGTCTTACTACCCGTTTGGGTAATACACTTAGGTATTAATTATGCTAATGGGTTAAGAATTGGGAAAATTGTATATAGAGGAAGTGAACCCTCATTTACGTGAAGGGAGAGTGATAAACCATTTAGGAACCCTCCCCCCCCAGTTCACTCGAGCGAGTTTTGAACCTTGATCTCCTCGTCCTCTGCAATCTAGCTCGACACAAAACTTGTGCATTAGCTAACCACACCACCAAGAGGGGGGTATGTTTTTTAAAGATTATGATGTTAGAATCACAGTTCTGATTGAAAGTTTGAATTTTTGTGTTCACTAAAACCAAATTTGAGAGTTTGTTAAAAATAAAATATCTAACACTGATGAATGTGGGTTGCAACCAATGAATTAGGTTCAGTGTATCCTAATGTTCACTACAGCCGTGTTCACTAAAACCAAAGTTAATTAATATATAGATATATTGAGTTAAATTTATTTTAATATTGGAAATAAAATAAATTCTTCCAATATAAGGGTGGATTCATACGAAAATCATACGAGTAGGGATATTATATTTGGATCCACCAATTGGTTTGGGGGAGAGAAAAGAAAGGGGAAAGAAAAATTGTGAGAGGGAAAATAAGGTTTTGTAATTTATTGCAAATTATTAAATAATAATTTCTATCTAATATTAGTTACTACAGAGGAAATTAATTATTCCTAAATAAGGAGAAAAGTATGAAGTTTTTTGTCGAGAGAGTCGAAATGGAACAAAAATCAACAGCTCTTTTTAAGGAACCAGAAATGTCTTTCCACCTGCCCTCAGAACACAATTTGACGGGCCTGATTTCTTTAAACTAGAATGCTAAATCAACAGTCTAGGGGTTTGGATGTGATAAGGATGGTTTAAAAAGTCATAAAGAGCGAGCTCATTGACATAAAAATAACAATTTTATTTTAACATGCAGTTGCTTTCAAATGATATGAGACTGGTAAAAACAATAGTTGATCATAATCAGGAGTGGCGATCCAGTCAAGGTCCTTTCCGAGACCATACATAGACCAACCTGTAAAACAACAAACTGAGAAGCCACTTTGTTACCTTGAGTAACTTCCTTATTGATGACAATTCCTCTGTGATCTCCCCCTGCAACATGCACTTTGTCACTTCCAGGATTAGTGTTGTTGACAACCGCCCGGCGTTCAATCGCCAACGTGGTGGACGTGGCAGTCTTCCGCTTGGGCGTCATCACAATATGGTCTGTGTATCAACAATACAAAAGGCTTTATGAGTGAGAAAGAACATAATTATGTTGAGTTTGTTATCCCTCTTCCAGAATGTGTCAATAAAGTATTAAATTATATTTATGATAGTGGCAAAGATAAAAGTTTTTAAATATATTCTAGCATATTAGCTAAATTATTATTTTAACCAAGTCTTACTAAGTGGTTTCAATTTAAATAGTAATAGTATTGAAAGGTTTTTTTTCCAAAGCACTGCGTCATATTACTTGCTCAGGTTATACGCTTATTTACTAACTATGATAGTGGTTTTAAGAATGTGAAAGGTTAAATTTAAAGAAAGTGTACTCTTATTCGCATGGAGGTAGAGTGAAAAAAAAAACAAGACTCAGTACACCCGACAGATTCAAACCTAGATCTCTCCACTATCGGTAGTCTAGTCTACTGCGAAAGTAGTGCGTTAGACCAGGAGATCATTAAAGCGAGTTTTGTATTATTAATATTATTATTGATGATAATGATTATTTTAAAGCCTGTGAAAACATTTGGAATTTCAAATCAAAATCAACCTTATGAATCTTAATATCGAAGGATTCTAATTCAAAATTTAAAACCTCAATAAATTCATATTCAGATTCAAATCTATAACTATTCATACTTAGTTAACAAATTGATACAATCAGTCGCGTGTTAGAGTGAGAGAGAGTGATGTGGGAGACGATTGTTGTGACAGTGAATATCCTGTACTAGGCTATGATTAAAAAGGTGTTGTGATCTTTATTGGATTTTACACTTTTTGAGATTAGTGTTATTTATTATATATATTTCTTTGATAAACCTAAAATGTGACTAAGATGTTTATCAACATTTTATGAAATATTTTATTATTGGATTGGATTGGATTCAGAAACCTAGCATAGTAAGATATTCAACAAAAATTAAATTTGAAACATTATCATTGTAAACCTAAAATAAATCACGATTCAGATCTGAATCTATTTTTAAAGTAAAATAAATTTAGTACGAGATGCTATTCATATTTGACTCAAATCTTTTTTTAAGCATAAGATTCAATTCGATTCAGACTTGACCCGAAAATGTTGTTATGCATGAGATTCAATTTGGATTCTATTAGAATAAGTTATCGTAAGTGCGTATAACCCGAACGGGTAGTAAGACGCGGTGCTAATAATAATAATAATATTAGAATAAGCTAGCCAATATTTGGATTCAATTCAAATTTGAAAATGATGGATTCACACAGGCTTAATTTTGTTAGTTTTCATTTTCCTTCATAAAAATGCTTGCTAGTCAAGAACTCTTAAAAAGCTAGCAATGAACACATAAAGAACACATGGCTCACCAAAATATTACATTATGTTGATAACAAATAAACAAACTACTAATTATAAGAGGGAAATCAATAAAATCGATGATTCTATAGTATTATTATTATTATTATTATTAGTATACTTAGTAGTCTTACTACCTGTTCGAGTTAAGTACTAATTATGCTAATGGATTAGGAATTGGGAAGGTTGAATAGAGAGGAATTGAATCCACATTTGCGTGGTGGAAGAGTGGAAAACCATTTAGGAGACACCCCCACCCCCCAGTTCAACAGAGTGAGATTCAAGCCTCTATCTCCCCATCCTCGGCAGTCTTGCTCAACACAAAACCAGTGTGTTAGCTAACCACGCCACCGAGGCAGGTATATAATAGTAATAGTTTAGTGAAGAGTTCACACTAAGCAAAAGGAACGTACCGTACTTAATGATAAGGGTGATACTTAAATAACACTCTAATTTTTGTTTTTCTCTTGTAATAAAAATTATATTATTGGAAATATAGAGTTTGGGCTGCCAAGAGGGCTGAGTTTGAATGAACTACGGATATATTTTGAGAGACACAAGAGGGTACAAGAATGCCAAGATGGCCGCGGTCAGATTGACAAGAAATTGTGCTGTTAAATAATGTTAAAAACAAATAATGCATCTCAATAAAGCCTTCATGAGAAGAGAGTATGGAGCCCCAAAAAGTGTTAAATTCATAAACATTGTAAAAATGGTTAAAAAAACATGTTTCATGGCAAGCAACAACCAATTTGCGTTTAGCACTTTCCGATCCGAGAGATCCGGTTAAAGTGGTGGAATTCCACAACACACAAGCATATTCTAGTTTGTGTCTGACCAAAACAAAATACAAACTTAAAATACAGTCAACTTTAGAGAAAGAAGAGGTGATAAACTTAATAAGGCCAAGAAATTTCCGAGGGTGAGAAACTATGTGACCAACATAATAGTGACCCGCTTCGGTAGCCGCGTGGACTAACACGATAATCTCGCAGGAGACTAGACTGCAGGGAGATCGAGGTTCAAATCTTGAATGGGTGTACTGAGGGTGGTGTTTCCAAAATGGTTTTCCACTCTCCCTCCACGCTAATGTGGATAGGTACACTTCCTATAAATATAGCCTTACTAATCCCTGAAACCACTAGTGTAGTTAGCACATAAATGTATAACCCGAACAAGTAGTAAGATGCGGTGCTAAAAATAATGTAAACCTATTTTTGTGGTCAGCATTGATAACATTACTAATTTACCAAAGGCGCAGATTACATGACTTGACAATAGGGTGCTGTAGAGCTAGTTACTGTTATAGCTGCCAGAAATGTTCATTCATAAAAAGTTGGGGTGTACCTGTCCAGACTATCGGCAGCAAAATAGTTAAAAGCGTTTTTATGAAACATTTTAAGCAACACTTGTGAATATCAAACAATAATGATAATCATGCAGACTACTATAATATAGCAAGGTTTGTCAGGCGAGGAAAAGCTCGGGGCAGCAATGAATGCTGAGGGTCAAGGTTTTGTCAGCTCTTACTTATTTGATAGAGCTTACTAAACTTTATGTGAAATTTTACCAATCTAAAATAATATATCTTTAACTTTTAGTTACCGCCACTACTTTCTTAAGCTACATCCAAAGTGATTAATGAAAGATGAAACATATTTTTTTTTAAATTATCAAGGTGTTTTTTAACTCGTTCAGGTTTTACACCTAAATATGCTGTGTTAGGCATGAGGATGGTTGAATTAAAGTGTATCTTCATTTGTGTGTAAGGAGAGAGGAAAACCATTTTAGGAAAAACAATCCTCAGTATACATGACTAGAATTCACGTCCCGATCCCCTGTCATCGGCAGGAGTGAGAGTAGCGCCTTAGACCATGTGTCCACCGAAGTGGGTACTAATAAAGTAACCTCAATTATTTTACTAAGATTATTATTAACTAAGTATAGGCTGGCCACTAGATGATCAATATTTTTCTTGGTGTTCTTTAAAAGTAGCTTTAGCTACCAAAGTTGCCTGGTAAAAATAATCAAAGGGTCCATTCCATTGGTAACTGACTGACCAGCTGATATGTTTTTGTATTCCTAAGTTAAATCATGTTAGTAAATATTATAACATACAAATAATAAGCACAGCTCGAGGATTAATATTACATGTAGAAACTATTTATATACAATTTTAAATCATTTCAAAAAATAAGTCAAATTAATGGTAAATGACAGATTCATGCAACGTCCCTTTGAAGTTTGTTGTAAATTACTTAAAATGGTTGTGATAAAGACAGTAATTTTTTATTATTATGATTTTCTTTTCACGATAAGAATGTAGGATCTAAACAAAATGATATTAGGACCATGTCTTCCAAAAGGTGACAAGACAGTAACAGTGGTATCCGACCTGGTTAGCCGATAATTCCAACTTTATTTTCTATTTATGAATCAGAAAACATCAGAAAATAATAACAAAAAATTACAAAAAGAACAGTTTAACAACCTTTTTGGTGTGCGATGCAGCTATAAATTGAAGTCTAGCCAAGTCCCTTGTTTTTCTCAATTTTAGCATATACACTTTTAACATTATCCTGAGCTAAGCCCCTAAAAAGGACTGTTTCTTTTCAAAAGTAGAGGCCCCATTTCATCAATAACAGCCACTTTAGGCCAGTAGAATTCTTTCTGGAATCCTTCTTTCAAAATTTTTATTCTAAAACATTTGTTATCAAGTTTCTCAATGACGCACCCAAAGTAAAACCTCTGTTCATAATATACATCATAATACTGTTCATAAATTGGTGTTTCTGTTTGAAAAGTTGTTTGCCTACTTGGTTCCAATGTCTGGCATGTGTACCATCTTCAGATAAATGCAAAAATGATTCATTTGATTGTGAATGAAATCTATACTTCACTTGGTTTGGTCCCACCACCGCTACAAAGTAACTTTATGAGTGTTGGGGACTGCCACAATGTTCCTCCATCTTTGGTTCAGGAATGGTTTCACATCTTCAATATCTTGTGCAGGGACAAGGGTAATTTGAATTTTGTTCAATTTTTCTTTAACAACAGAAATAAAGTTGGCTGAACTTCAAACCACCTTTTCTACTAGTTAAGCAGCCCTTGCTTTTTTTTTTACCTCTCCAACGACTCCATCAACAGCTCATTTGTCATGTGACGTGGCGAAGAAATGTCAAATGATGGTAAGGTTGTGTTCCTTACAGATGGTTGTGTTCCTTACAGATGGTTGTGTTCCTTACAGATATGTGTGTTGTGTTTCACAGGTTGAATTTTTGTTCAAACTGACGCGCAGTTCCAATGGGGAAAACCTGTACACTGGTGAAAGGAATTGTTTCATTTTTATTAAAATATGCATTAATAAACATGGATTGCATATCTGTTGTGCTCCAGATACTAATGCAAATGAATGAATGAGCCTTTCCATCATTTTGCAAATAGGTACCATACTACTGTGGTAAGTACAGATACCTGTGTATTATTCCAATGAGCCGACTGAATTTCATCTTGATATTTACAAACTCTTTTGATTGATTTAATTTTGTGATTGTATGCTCCAAAAATCGAGGTAGTTTGGAAGAGAGCTCATTGACGTAGTCACTCACAGTTCCTTCAATACTGGTTTTAATTACCTGTGTCTTGGTGATCCACACTTGCCAATCACCAAGTTCACCAGCATCGTCATCTGAGACATCAAATGAAGATAATCCCGGACAAACATTACAATCACCTTTCATGCAGTTCTCATTCTATTGAGTGCAAACCACTTGTTCGATAAACTCTTTGAATGCAGGTTTCGCAGCAATTCCTTTGTTTTTTAAGTTTCGCAGCAACAGCTCAATATTCTCGTGAATTTTACACATGCATAGGTTAGCAGGTACATCTTTTTGTAAAAATATGTGTTGGAGTCTTGATTTAGCCAATCTTGAAAAACCAAATTTAACTAATGGATGCTCACTACAAAATAAGGAATACACTTCTTTTAAAGTAAGAAACAAATATGTTATTTGAACTTTTTGCTTTTGCCCTAAGTGTTTAATCACTATAAAATCTTTCATCCATGGGAATTGGGAGGTCACTGAATCATTTATGTAAAAATCATTCACCAAATTTGTAGTTTTTGTTTGCGTGGATGCAAAAGTACATTCAACAATAGGTTTAGTTTTGACAGTATAATCTGTACTGGTATCAACAATGCCTTCTTCTTTCAATAAGTGCTATTCTCTTCTGTGGTTAAATAGGCAAGGCTAAATGTACATGCTATCTAAAAATGTGTATGTTGGTGTTGTCAGATTCGACACAGAGGGCACTCCTAGTCCTACATTGTAGGAGTCTCAACTGTAGATAGTGTTCCTAGGAAATATGTATGTTGGTGTTGTCAGATTCGACACAGAGGGCACTCCTAGACCTACATTGTAGGAGTCTCAACTGTAGATAGTGTTCAAAGGAAATATGTATGTTGGTGTTGTCAGATTCGACACAGAGGGCACTCCTAGTCCTATATTGTAGGAGTCTCAACTGTAGATAGTGTTACAAGGAAATATGTAGGTTGGTATTGTCAGATTCGACACAGAGGGCACTCCTAGTCCTATATTGTAGGAGTCTCAACTGTAGATAGTGTTCCAAGGAAATATGTATGTTGGTGTTGTCAGATTCGACACAGAGGGCACTACTAATCCTATATATTAGGAGTCTCAACTGTAGATAGTGTTCCAAGGAAATATGTAGGTTGGTATTGTCAGATTCGACACAGAGGGCACTACTAGTCCTACATTGTAGGAGTCTCAACTGTAGATAGTGTTACAAGGAAATATGTAGGTTGGTATTGTCAGATTCGACACAGAGGGCACTACTAGTCCTATATATTAGGAGTCTCAACTATAGATAGTGTTACAAGGAAATATGTAGGTTGGTATTGTCAGATTCGACACAGAGGGCACTCCTAGTCCTACATTGTAGGAGTCTCAACTGTAGATAGTGTTACAAGGAAATATGTATGTTGGTGTTGTCAGATTCGACACAGAGGGCACTCCTAG
>CABEEJ010003269.1:6456-19945 GCA_901482245.1 Timema douglasi
TTGGGCTCCCCCCCCCCCCCCGCCCCCAAGATTCAAACCTCAATACTCTTCCTTTCATCGGCAGTCTAGTTTACTGTGCGAGTAGCCCCTCAGATCATGCAGCCACCAAAGCCTGTGTCAGGGTAAGTAGTGATGTATGACTTGTCAATGTTAATCTACAGTAGCCCCATGGCTTCTTTGGTGCTGGCTGACAGCTTTAAATAGTTACCAGGCCAAATTACGTATCCCTACGCCGAATTAGATGATCTGCAAAAACATGTGTTTAGCAGCTGTCACTTATGACGGTCAAAATTTAGGTATATACCTAAATGTTGACTCTCAGAAGTCATCTGTGAACTGTCAGTCAGCACCAAAGAAGCCCTGGGGCTACTGTAATCTTTGACATGTTTTTAAAGGTAACAAAGCAGTAGGGTCACATACTATAAATAGTATCCATACAGTTTATAAATAAAGGTTTGTCTTTTCTGAATTAAATACAGCAAATTACCTTTGTTCTTCAGTTTTGGAAGAGTACGGGCTAAGCTTTGGTGTTCAAGTTCGGCCGATTGCTAAGAGAAAACTAAAAATTTCTAACTTTGGTGTAAAAAAAAAGTTTCTACAAAGACAATATCCAGGATTATCAAATTTGAAAAATATTTTCAATTCATACTGATTTTATTGATGGTAAATTTTTATTAAATTAGCCTATTTGAGTTTAAACCTACATTTTGGGATTCGGACGGTAGTTTTGGGGCTAAAGTAGTAATTTTGGGATTGAATTTGTTATTTAAAAAATAAGGACAAGCACTTTGTATTCACGGTTTTGTTTTTCTTTTGGCTTTTTATCTCAAGTTTGATACAAAATTGAAAGGTTTAAATGGCCATTTTAAACTTTGTTGAAACATAATAATTGTTTGTGGGATATTATTTGGTCTATAATCAGACTTTCCACTTTTATTCATTCTAGATATTATCAATCGCTCTAAAGTTAGGGTGGAAATTGAGGGTGTTAAGGGTAATTTTCCAATAGGGGCAGGACAACCATCAAAGTTACAATGTACATAGCTACAACTCGGGGAAACATCTCGAAAGAAAATGCTCCATTACAATGTATAGTATTGTTAAATTTAATTTATATAACAGCCATTTTTAATTAAAAAGTAGCCATGTTAAATACTTCAGAGAAATCATGGAATATAAAATCACTATGAGACTAAGTATGTTTGCCAAAAATAATGATACGGCAACTTTTGTAGGTGCTTTACTTTCTATGTCTGGTCATAGTTTTAACTAAATAAGGGGGTGACCTGGCGGTCTAGGGGTAAGGTGTCAGACTTCTGTGCTGGCAGCCGGGGTTCAATCCTCGGTCCCGGCACAGATTTATCTACTGTAGGTCCTCCATTTCATCTCACAATCACCCTACCATTACACATTAGCGTAAGTGCGTACAACCTGAACGGGTAGTAAGACGTGATAATAATAATAATAATAAGAAGAAAATAAGGGGGGAAAAAACCCAATAACAAATTAACTATTTAAATTTTTAATGAATTAATAACAAAGTTAATTTAATACTAAATTTGCTTGCAAGTATTTGAAAAATAAATATATATTACAACATATACCAAAAGGATAATAAAAGATTGTTCGGTGTTTCAAAACTAGGAAGTGGTACCAGAAGGTTCCACAACACGAGACTCACCATACGGAGAACCTCCTTCTGGGGAAGGGCGGAGGGGGCGGCGGCGGGCTGACGACGCGCGTCTCCTCGAACCCGCTGCGCAGCGCCTCCACGCGCGGGATCCCCCGACTGACCGAGCTGCGCCGCTCCCGCGTGTGGAACGAGTTCCAGCGGCGCAGCACGCGTGGAGGAGGGGCCGCCGGCGGCGGTTCGTCCAGACTGGAGCTGTTGTACCTGGTGTGAAGCAGCTCGCAGTGCTTGTACATGATCCACACGCGCCGCGCTCAGTCAACCCACCATTTTGCACTCACCGAATCATCTATTATACGAGACATTCGTCTAGAGATCCATAAAGTACACCCTTGTGAACTGACCGAACACGTGTTTTTGATCATTGACATGTTTTACTATATATCCGTTAAAACACTGAACGCTATAGTTAAGTGTTTTAGGCTTGCCAAAATTTCGAATGAATCGAGATAAAATTGTTCTGAAACTTTAGCATCACTCCTTCAGATAGTGCCTTTTCTAACATCAAAGCCTATCTGAAAAACAATTGGTTTTTTAAGGACTATAGTTTTTGCATTGATCGCAGTGTCCAGCGGCATACACCCTTCCAAGTTCACTCAAGACCAAGGATGGTTGCTGGTAGCGCCTCATAGAAGAGTTCATAGAGGCCATGTTATGCTATCTTACATCATTTCAAGACAACACCAAGCACTGATTGGTCGCAACTGGCACTGGTCAAGATTCGCGTTTTGCTGCACTTTCACCGGCGAAGGCTGTACTTCAAAAAATGTGCGCACTTTGAGTTGAGCGAAATCCATCTAAATTTTTTTTTAACGATTAAGAATCGATGTACAACTGTGAGGATTTAAATGCATTAATTACTCCGAATAAATTATCTGCTGTATTCATTGTTTGTAATATTCTTTTATTGTTAACAATGGAATTAAAAATTAAATAAGAGCCAAAGTAATCAAAGAATAATAATTAGTTTTACAGTTTAATATATGAACAAAATCGAACCTAATATTACTAACTAAAAATAATGTTTACGAAAATGTTTTTTTATTGTTCAGGCTAGTTTTAAAATTACTGTCACTAATAATAGAGGAATGTTACAAGGATAGCAACTAATTAAAATTAACATGCAACATGTGAGAGAGCAAACACACACACACACACAAAAGCTACACGAATTTAATTTAGTCATGTGGGTTTGATAAATTAATCTGAGGTTTGAACAAGACCTCGTACTATTTGAGCGAATTAACTTGGACTGAAATACGAGTTCGCTGTTATCACGTCCATCAATGAGTTATAGCTTTTGTCGGCGGACCCCGACACGGAAGATTAATGCCAGAAACAGAGGTTTTTAGTCCGCGTGCTTTATTTTAGCAGAGCGCATTAGTCTTACTACCCAGTTGTCCGTGACGTGCACTTCACGGGAAAGGAAAAACCTGCAGAGAAAACAAATCTGCAAAAATTCTGGTCATGTATTAACGAATGAAAGGAAGATGGCATGCAACATCTGTTTATTGTTATAATAACACGAGTTCTTAACACAGATAAAACAAAGTGACTCCAGCTGTGGGTTTGCAGGACTACTAATATTAAAATCGCACTTTATTATTATTTTATTCAAACGTTCAACACACAAAGGGGTATTTAACGGCTTAATCTATGAATAGGAAGGATGAGGAGGGAAGTTTAAAAGTCGTACACCAGTATTAGGGGACGGCCAGACTGGGCGAGCGTGCGCGCTCGAGCCGGTACAGTCTAGTTTACAGGCGCTGTACAATATTATTGTATGTTGGTTCATTGAGTGCTAGGAAAACTTCTCATTTTGACATTTTTATTATTATCGATAGGTTTGGCACACTTGCTACTAACAGCCTAAATTAATTGGTAAGATCAACTATATATNTATATAAAACTGATATGTTCAATATTATAATCAAAGTAGGCCTTTACAAATAAGAATCACCATCAGCGTGGATAGAGGATGAAAAAACCAAAACAATAAATCACTTGTCAAAAACCACCCTCAGTTCGCTGAGCCAAGATTCGAACCTTTGCCTCCTTGTCAACAGCTATCGAGAGCTATCTGCTAATCACGTGCTCGTCAGTTTGGCCGAAACCTTAGTAATGTAGAGAAGGTATGTGAAAGACAGAACCAAATAGTTTATATTATCTCACCAGACAAATGCCTGAGCAGTTTATCTTTACTTGACCTTTTCACCACATCCAGTACCGTCGACTGAGTTTCAAACCTTGGTATCTCCATCAACGGAAATCAATTCTAATGTGAGCTTGACATTTTAGATCGTATAACAACAGGCGGCAAGTTTAGAAAACACTAATTAAAAGATGCGCATATTACGGGATTCTAAACGGAGACCTATGATGGGTATTTCCCGTTAGAGCTAAAAGAATTAGTAATTTTTTTTAAAAAAACCACACCCTTCTTGATGCAATGAATTCAGTCAGAGTGGTGCTAAAGTCACAAATGAAAACTGTTGCCTAACGTGACCGATTACATCACACCCCTATCTTATAGGGTGTACTATAGTGTAACCGGTCAAAGGTAAGCTTGCTACCTTTCAAGGTAAACAGAGAGTACATTTCAGCCAATCTGGTGGGAGAAGAACCCTTTCTTACAGTTAAAAATAAACAAACTAGGTGAAATTATATATAACCATTAGGTGGTCGAATGGTTATATGGCGCCACTCTATCAAAAGGCTGGATTGTTGACGACGGGAGATCGGGGTTTGAAGCCCAATCACTGGGGTTACCCCCTCACCCCCAATGGTTTACCAACTCCTCCACGCCAATCAGGGTACAGTTCCTCTAAATATCTGCCTTCTTCGTCCCTACAACATTAGAGTAATTAGTAAATAATTATTCGTATAGCCCAAACGGGTGGTTAGACGCAACTTATATTGTGTGGCGCCTCTAAATTTTGACAGGTGGTTTTATTTCCCAGTCGGGCCGCGACTTCCAGCTTGCCACTAGAGCTGGCACGTCCTCAAGACTCGTTCATTTACTGGACGGTGGCTAATGAAATCATGACTAGGATGAGGGGAGAAGGGATCACGCACGACACGTGGGCCAGGCAGGTAATGAAGTTACCTGGACTGGGACTCCCACGGGGCTGCTACACGGCATGACGGACATGTTTAGTTAGCAGACAACACATCCTATACTATGACAAAATTTCAGCGATGTTTTTGCTTTACTTGACCTACTTATACATTCCCTCATGAAATGAATGGACCGTGAATAGTTTTGTGAACAAAAATGTCACCAAACATTATTTATTTCAAGAGAGATAGGTCTATTATGTTTTAAGGCACATGACTTGTAATATCTTAAACTCCTGACCAATAGTCTGTTGTCTGTCTCCACTAGAGAAGCTTTAAGACTTTCGGCCACATGAACTAGTATAGTATAAAAAAAGCTTTGGAACAACAACAAAAAAAGGCAAAATTTTTAAAAACGTTATTGGAATCAATTTTCCGTGCAGCGGCCGGGCGGGTTGAAAGCATTAAAACCCCACTTTAAAGATGAGTCAAGAATTATAAAGCTGGCATAAATCGCATTTGTCCTCGACGCTAGTGCGAGACCAACGCACGGCGCTCCCTCGCTGCGAGATAAATCCGTCCCACGCACACACGCACCGGCGCGGGCATTCCTCGTGGAGAGCTCACCTGTGAGAAGTGTGCGGTGCCCAGAATGAGATTTTTCTAGTCGCAGGCTTAGGGGGTGTTTCGTGATCGTGCTAACAGAAACTTTTTTAATTGAAGTTAAATACGCATGCGCATTTGTACGGTTATATTTGAACTATTGGCAGCATAAAGGCCTGCCAAGTCGAGATGGCTGCGTTATCAGATAGCTCGTGATCGTAATTGATCACTCATGTGTGGCTGAAGATTTCCCGTACGTCCACCACAGAATCTGCCAAAAGTATGAGTGAAGAATGGCCTTGGGCACGGAATAACTCGTGAATATCCCAGGGATAAAAGAATTAACGTGCTATGTATGCCAAAAGTCCTGGATTTGATTCCCTTGCCCAGGTGTCTTTTCCAATTTAAAGAATATTGTTTGAGCCAAACCGTAGGATTTGTTACAAGTGTGGTGACTACAAACACCTTTAAATATACACCAGCACTCCCCCTGAATGAGGTGGTGAAACCAACTTAATGAAAAATATAGTGAAAGCTGGAGGTCAAACCCCGACCTACTTGGTAAGAAAAGTCCCACTAGCGCATATTAATTTCTGCCGGTGTCCAGAGCGTTGAGCTTAGATGTTGACAAGCCAGTTATGGACACTGGGTTCAAATCCTGATTGGAGTGAAATGTAATCATCCCGTGGTACAGAAGTCGCTGACGGCTGATTGTACGGTTGGATTCACACGATTACCGAACATCTAGAGCTGAATCTTTTTGAGTAGCGCACAAATGTATGTTGAATCGTAATGGTTTGCAACGTAAAAATAAAACAATAGATTTATAATATATTTAATTTTATAGTGGATAAACATCTATTTGATATTGTTGTCACGTCAGATGTTGAAACACACTAGTTTTGCATTCGAGCTATTTGATTTCCAATAATTTCCTAACAAGACTGTCTGCTTGTATCTTGATTTGTAGGCGCATGCGCGTATTGAGTCGGTTGGTTTAGCCCTGGTAGAGTTTGGTTTGGTTCTTATAAGCAGATTATTATGTATATAGGTGCCGAGATTGTTTCTACAAGTACCGGAGTGACCAAAGCAGTCTGCGCCGATTTTATGTGATTGGTTTAGAGCTCGTCACGTGACCACATTTCAGTTCTGCTCGTGTTTTTCAGCGAACGTGTGAATCCGCAGCAAGCCTGGCCTGTGTTGAGCAGGTGATTCATCCTAACACGATACCTGAAGTAAACAAACATTCCCCTATCACTTCAGGAAGGACCTACATGATTGGTGGAACACCACACCAGTGCGATATTTTAAACAGGCGCAACCACGTATAGTCAGTTACATAGCACAGTAGGCCACTACGAATTTTTGTATTGTTTAATGCTTTTAAAATATCCTGTCTTATGTTGAGCAATACTCGGGCCGCACTCAGAAAACACCATAAATAGACGGGAAACCCTCAAAAAACCCCCAACCGTGACTTAACACTGCCGGGATGAACTGTCGACTGACCGTTGCTGACTTGACGTTAACATGTGATAAGAACTGTACCATGGGGGGGGTCCCTCAACGCTGAGTCAGAAGTTTGTTGTATTCGAAAAGCGCTTGCAAAGCTAAAAGTATGATTTCTAAATCAAATGATGGGATGATTTTAGTTATAATAATTTTCTAATATTACTTTAAAATATGGTTTAATACAAAGGATATCATTGAAGTCAGTTCAGTAGCATATCAGAAGCATAGACTTCCACGTGGTTTTGTTTACATTAAGGTCTCGGCTTAGGATGAATCAATAATGGTATGTTATCTCCAAAACAAAAATAATAAATAAAATAGTTTAAATCTTAATTATTATTTTTTTTGCTTTATTCAGACACACTGTATAACATAAGTCAGTTCGAGTCAAGTCAAGAGAAGAGCAGAGACTAATGACTACAAATGATTTATTGCTATTTACTTTTTCTAATGACCCAAAGAAAATAAGATAAGTATTTTTAAACAGACAAAACAAGCCAAGGCACTAATTTTTTATTTATATTTCAAAGGTAGAATATTGAAAAATATATATTTAAAATGAGCGTGTAGGGGTTGCGAGAAAATAATGGTGTTTTTAAGAGTTTTTATAACAAAACAATTTTTTTTAATAAATCAGGGTGACTACAAAACATATTTTACAAAATTCCCTGACTTTTTCAGGTTTTCCAGGCAACATTTTTCAATTTTCCCTGATTACTTATTTCCCGTTTTAATAGTGGATGATGCCTTGTTTTATTTATTATTGATCAGATATTAAAAAATTTGTATCTACTAAACATTAACAGTTTTATCAATTATTTTACAAATTAAAATGTTATTTTATTGAGGTATTATTAGCTTTTGTTTTAATGTTTAGTGGCAAAATTAATGGGATATTTTAGAATTTTTTTTAATTCCCTGACTTTTACTTATTTTTAGTTAAATTCCCTGACATTTCCCTGTTTTACCTGTCATCCAAAAATTCCCTGACTTTTACAAGTTTTTCCTGTCTGTAGCCACCATGTAAATTCAATAATGCTTCAGTACAAACATATAGTTTAATTTTTTACACGGTGATACCAACATTTATTGAATATCTGTCATGAGCACAGTGGCATTAAATGACAAACTTTATAAATTAAGAGAAAAAGTTGTCATTAAAATTCCAAAACATCCTTGACAGATATTCAAGAACTGTCATCACGCGTGAAGAAACTTAAACAATGTTTTTTACCGGAGCAATATTTAATTTCTTTTGGCAAAAAAAAAATTGTTATAAAAACTGCAAAAACCCTTAACACCCCCACACCCCTCCCAGCACCATGAGTATTAGTCCCACGATTGGTTCTTACTGAGAAAGATGAGATTTAACCGACGGATTGCGATGAGAATATTTCCCCCCCAGTATGGTTTTTCCAACCTCCCCAAACGAAAGGTTATAATGTTCAAGTTACTGACAGTATTTACAGTAAAATAGACAGCAACAGTATAATAATTCATGTAAACGCCTACCGAAACCTGAAAAAGTCACAGCTCAGAAATCATGCACTCTTTATTAAATGTTCCAGAATATAGCCCACACCAAAATTGGAGACGAAAGGTATCAATAGGAAAAAAACAACACTTTGTTTTGTTGATTTGTGTTTTGAAAAAAGTTGTATGAAACAGTAGCATTTTCTCATTTTCAACCATGTTTGGCGTGAAATGTCAAAGTTCTGAACACTAAATGATTGGAAACGTAGATCTAGTTTTCCTCAGTCATAATGAATAAGGTCACAACAGAACATGTGAAAGTAGGAGGCGAAGATATGTAGGCCCTTCACGTAGAGGTGCTGCCCTCGAGCACTACTGTGTATAACAAACAGTACAATCAGCTTCACAGACAATTCCACTGTCAACACTGCTCACCAGATGATTCCCTCAAACCAACGATGGTATTTAAACCGCAGGGTATCTGGGTGCTTCTCTCTCGCGTGACGGCCGTAGTTCGAGCTAGTGTAGCTCTCAGGCTAGGGTCTGCGCCCCACCCAATGGCCCCGCCCACTTTCTGCCTCGCAACAATACCTGGAGGTCCTAATAAAGAGCCTGCCACACCCACTCCCTTCTTTCAATACCACGACCTCACAAATTCATCAGAACACTTCTATCGGCGCTGGAGTAAAGAGATGGGGGCCGGTCAGCTCTTGCCCGATCAATGTCATCGGCTCGATTCTAAGTGGTGCCGTTAGGATAATATCTACATAGTGGTGGCCCTCGGACCTATCATTAAAACAAACCAACTATGCTAATTAAGAGGGTAATAAAGTAGGGCTAGGCCACAGACAAGGTATATACCAGATCCTCAGCTCCTTCAGCCAGGTTGAATCCATCAACAATGGGGTTCGCTAGTGTCAATACTCTTGTGATAAAAAAAAACTTCCAAATGTGCGGTTTTTAAACGACTCGCTTTTAACATGTTCGACATAAAAGGGACAATGTAATCGTAATGTGCAGCCTAAGTAAGCTCGTTGAGAGGTAGAATTGTGGAGATGGGTTGGGTCGCTACCTGAACCTAGCTTTCCTGAAGCCGGCCTATTGACTCGAGATGGATATTTGTATCTTCTCTCTAGTGAAACCATGTTTATATTGAGCTTTGTTAGACGCCCCTTGATGGCACCTAGCGATCTCCATGTTCAAGCTTACCCACGGAGCGTAGCTATTTTGGGTCAGGTGTGTGTGTGTGTGTGTATATATATATATGTGTGTATATATATATATAATATATAGAGAGAGAGAGAGAGAGCTTGTCTGTGGCCAAGGTTAAATTGTGGACGACACTACTGGCCCTTTTTTTTAATAAATAAATAAACCTGTTAGCCAGTTTGTTAAGGAAATGTAAATTTTGAAAGTGATGGGAGATAAAAAAAACTATTAAAATTTATATCATCCGTGCTTTTTGAATTTTGTATATCCTATCACTAGCGCGGTAACCAAGATAATCAAGAATCCCATGTTTTAACATTACCATCGCTGCGAGGACAGAGTTCAATGCCATCAAATATTAAACACTTTCGTAAACAACTAAATTTAGCTAAATAGTTAGGTCATCTAGTATTTAATTAAATTGCAATTACCATCTCCGAGTTGAGTAGTAAATATAGCGAGCTGCCCTCCAACCTTGACCCAGAGTTCGGTCGTGGACCGCAGCTAGCTATAGAGATAACTCGACAACAGTAGTACGGGGATGATGCCACGGCTAGTCTCTAATATAATACTTTATAAGGCAATATTTCGGGCACGGCGGGGATAGTACAATATCCAGGCACAGTTGTGATAACTTGAAAAAGTGTCGCACATAATCAATTAAACTGAAGTGATATGAAAAATCCCCGTGACGAGCCGTGTTCACGGAAAAGGCAAACGGCAACTCCGGGACGATCCGTGTTTACGGAAAAGGCAAACAGCAACTCCGGGACGAGCCGTGTTCACGGAAAAGGCAAACAGCGACTCCGGGACGAGCCGTGTTCACGGAAAAGGCAAACAGCAACTCCGGGACGAGCCGTGTTCACGGAAAAGGCAACCAGCGACTACGGGACGAGCCGTGTTCACGGAAAAGGCAAACAGCGACTACGGGACGAGCCGTGTTCATGGAAAAGGCAACCAGCGACTCCGGGACGAGCCGTGTTCACGGAAAAGGCAAACAGCAACTACGGGACGAGCCGTGTTCACGGAAAAGGCAAACATTAGCAACTTCGGGACGTGCAGCTCGTGGTACAAGCGGGGTTGGCTGCTGGGGCGAGGGTTGGGTGGGGTATTAGGAGGGATCAAGGGTTCAAAACTTACAGGATTCCTTAGTGTTTTCAACTTTATCCTTGCTATAGTTTGAACTGAGAAAATTTTAAGCGAAATATTATAATTGAGTAGTTTTTGTAATAATTTAACAGTTAAAATTTTATCGAGGCTAAATTTGTCTTTCTTTCCCTGTTAAATGAAGAATGGTTTCGCTTCTTTCCTAAAGGTAAATCTGTTGTGTTTTTCCTTGGGATTATCCCTCGTATTGTTCCAGCTGGTTTGAAGAATCGATACTACCTATTACTACTATTTATGACAGCAAATGTGGTCAGACTCGCAGCAAAGGATGTCAGGGGTTTTAATCCCAGCCGGGTGCATTAAGGCTGGTTTTACCTATGTGACTTTAACATCTTCCCTTCACGCTGATTTTTTGGTACATTAATTCCTCTTAAGTAAACCCTGATTTTTATAGAAAGTTCATTTTAAACCAACATCATTGATTGAAAGTCATTAAAACTTGAGATTGTAGATTTTTTAAATTTGATTTATTAATTAATATAGGCCTAGTTCGCCTAAAAAGTTATCAAAATATTTTCTTATGGGTTACGGTATAGTTTCTCTTTACATTAAACTAAACGGACTAATGATAAAAAAAAATTGTAATATTTTTACCTAAGCCATTGTGGATACATGAATTTCCAGTTTTCAAATAACGGGTTTGATATAAAAATCAGACTGTTCTTTGCTTATTCTTACCCTTTAGATTAAGCTGTAAATAGTCTAAGGCACGCGTGTTCTAAATGTAGATTACCGTACTTAAAACGCTCTCCCTTCTCTTGCTCTCTTGCGCTCTCTCTCTCTCTATATATATATATATATATATATATATAAAACAATTAACATATGTATAACACTACTAATATTACATATAGAGAGACCCTATAAATTTAATCTGTATCTTATATTTAAGAGAAATTGATCCATAAATTAGCGTTAAGAGAGGGTGAGAAAATCAAACACACGCGTTATCTCGGTTTGACAGATAAACACAATGTGATGCAACAAAGAGCACGTTAAGCCGCCTTCGTTAAGCGACCAGAGAATAGCGTATCTTACTTCCGAGAGAAACCTCAAACTTGGATTGTACAGGCGCTAGCAACTAAAAGGAAAACAAGACAAACTTTTGGAGAAGGGCTGAGGGTGTTGGGGGAGGGAGTGGACTGAAGTTTGTTTGAATTTAAATCCGGCAAGTCTTGACAGAACTCCTTTACGCTCGATTATTAATTAGCTGATAATTTGTTTGACCCGAGTAAAGGATTAGAGCTTGCCAAATACTGCAAAGAGGACAACACAACAACCAAACAAAATACAACTATTTTCTATGACGAATAAATTGGCACAAGAAACGTAGCATCTCATAAACAATTTTAATCAATTATGTGCTACGATTACTGGCGTTTTACAATTTTAATTACCACGGTCATTACTTAGTTTATTACCTGCCCCCATTCCTGAGTTGTTGATGTGATCGACTTCGAGTCAGACGTAGCTGAAATAAATACTATTTTGAAAACTGGTCAATTCTGTTATCCAATCGGTAAATATCTTAGCGCTACGGCCGGAAGTGTAATGATTTGCTTACTGTTCAATATTAAGTTAGTTTTTAAGTCGTGACATGATTCTGTATTCATAAAGTGGTAAGCATTCAATATCCAATATAAAAACCCAGATATAGTACGTTTTTTATTCTAATTGGGACGATGTGAACACACACGTTGGCGCCGTGAGGTAGTCTTGTGTAGGCAACTATTCACACACATCTGGTGGGCGGGCGGGCGGTAGACGCAAATTCAAGGACTTGCATTCGAACAAGTATTTTAACCCCCAAACTTTTCATGAAACGAAGGCTATATAAGTTTCACGTACATTTCTATGAAATAAAATGTAGGTTTAATAATTGGTCGAATGATGCCGTAATTGCGCGAGTAAAACAAATAAATTAACAGATTAATCACGTGTGACCAAACGCATTACAATAAAATACTAAAGTTTGATATCACGTGATTGAATTTCTTTAGAGATTTCTTACAGCGGCGCCATATTCAATTTGGGCGGATTTGTATATTTTCAGGGATTCTTATCGACTTTAGTTAGCTCATCGAGACATTAGAGGTTGGTAGACTTAAGCGCAGTCACGCCGCGAGAAGGGCGTAGTTGAATTGAATGTGGAGCTATTGTTTTAATCAAAAGTAGCAGCGCCACAAACTTCTCATTTTATCTCTTGACTGACTGATTGATCTGGGAAACAACATTTTAAACTTAAACATTAGTTAGTTGTCACGATATGATGGTTTTTTATTCATAATAATCTTTGTACAGTTCTTATAAATTAATTATTTTCTTTGTTAATCTACGCCCTGAATAACTATGTTGTGGCCCTCGGTGGTCTTTGCTTAAAGTCCTTGCCTCAAAACACGTTGCTCGCGGGTTCAAACCCAGTCAAGGTAGACGGATTTTTACTGTACGATAAAAAAAAAACCAGCACAACTTCCTTCGGACGAGAAGTAAAGCCGTCGATGCCAAGTCAATTGTGGCAAATAAAATAGATCTGGAAGCTATGTGAAAGTACCTTTCCGGCAAAATGTACCGACTATTTCTCAGTCTCTCATATAAAAGAGCGGAAAGCAACGGGAAATTACCGCACTTTCAGAACTTCCCTAGGACATGTGTTTCTCCCAGATGGTGCTGGCAGCACTTACCGGCCGCAATGCTAGATGCATGCCCAGCTCCAGGTGGATAAAAAGCTCACCAGGAGCAACCTTCAAGTTAAAAATTCGTTATAATTATGAATAATTA
>CABEEJ010003269.1:20158-30345 GCA_901482245.1 Timema douglasi
CCCCCCCCCCCTTCCTTCTATGTAAGGTGATCGCACTGTAGTAATCCTACACCAACATTTGGTAGAATACAACTGTACAACACAGAAACGGGTCACTCCCACTTCCTACAGACAAAACGCAAGTGGGACAGCGCAAGATATCTTTTCAGACAGCAATTCTTAACCGGTGAACCGCGGCCCACTGGGAGGGGGGACGGAGCACGAAAAGTTTTTTTGGGGCCCTCAAAAAAAAAGATAATTTAAAATGTTATTCGCTTATTACTGAAGTCAATTATCTTAAATTTTACGTTTTGGAAGAAAGAATTCGATTATCGTAAGCATGTAAGTACAATATACTCTCGATTTTCCGGGGTAATGGAAGGGGGCGGGGGGGGGAAGCACGGATATTATAAATAATCCCCATTCAAAATTTGCTGCCCTTTATTTCTACTTATTTATGTGAAAAGGGATTTTCTGCAATGGTGAATATTAAAACGAAGCTGAGAAATCGACTCCTGCATGCGAAAATCATTAAGTAATGCAATTGACCAATTAGTGGGAAGTGCTCAACAGCAGAGCTCCCATTAAATATATTTAGGTTGAGTTAATTCCCGTGTTTTTTATTTGTTTGTTATTGTAATCAGTAAATAAAACTACTATTTTAGAATAAAGAGAGCCACTGCTTTGAGATATACATAAGGAGATGGGTCGAATCCTATATTCCTCGAATCCTAATCTTAAATTTTCTATCGAATTCAAATTGGAATCCTCGGATCTTTAAATATGTACAGTTTTAGTTGAAGTGGATATATTTAAATTGATTTTTTTTTTATTTGCTCGGTGCTACTGACGAAACGAAATTTTGTTTGTCGTGTATATTAAGTCATAAACAAAATAAAAGAACACGCTTCGGTGGTCGCACGGTCTATAGTGCTAGTCTCGCAGTAGACTAGAATGCGGATGACGGGGAGGTCGAGATTCAAATCTCGGTCGAGTGTACTGAGGTTTTATCACCCAATATTTTTTCCACTCCCTCTCCCCGCGAATGCTGACACATATAACCTTCCTAATCCCTGAAACCATTAACGCGATTAGTATATAAACGTATAACCCGAACGGGTAGTAAGACACGGGGTTAAATAAATAAAAAGTTTCGTGGGCCGTTATTAGAGTGCGAGATAAAAGTGAGATTTTATTTTTCCAACACCAAAAATTGGCTGCATTTTGTGAGCGAGACACCCCAAATTTTCACTTGTAATGGGGGTAAAAATCAAAATAAAGAAACAAACAAGTTTGCGTTCTGATTATTTTTATTATTACTATGATTATTAAAAACATCGTCATATGAGTTTTTAGAAAAGGATGGCTTGCGAATTATTATTTATTTTTAATGTTTATAGTGTCAGTAATATCTAATAGCTACTTTTTTTTTTAACCTAAAGAATAATAACGATGAATTCAAATAAACTACGCCAGTATTCATTTGAAAGAGAAGATATGAACTAAGAACCGGAAGTGTGAAACACCCTATGTAGCTGGGATGGGATTAACTTACGAGCATTCAAGTCTGCGGAAGGTATTTTATCCCTCCTATTCATGATCACTCAACCTAAACTGGACTGACTGCACCAGAGGGGCAAATTACCAGTCCATCCAAGATTTACTTGCTAGTTGAAAGTACGCACGCGTGTTATCACATGTGTGAGTCAGACAGAACTATCAAGACAAACACTGACAAGGTCTGCAGATTGTCAATCTGCACCTGGCAGACGCTCCCACGATCGGCAAACAACCCCACACATGTTACGGTCCAACCCTTCACATGTGTCGTCAAGCAACCCTGCACGTGTCTCGTGAAATAAACAGTCAGACAAGTCTAAAAACATAAGAGCCTTCCTCATTCATGCACGTAGTCACATTTTATTATGAATGGTCGTTTAGAAAATACTAACTTTCAGGCCGAAATTGATAACATTTTACTATTTTAATAGTGTTATTATATAGGTATTGATATCTATCAAAAATTACAGCTGCACATAACAAGACTTGACGTATGAATACGTGAAAGGAGGTATAGTTTAACTATTCTAGCGGTCAAATATGGTTTTCCTATAAAATGTATGTTTGTATATAATTATAAACAACTAATTATATTTGCACATTCTTTCATATGAATTAAAATCTGAAAAGAAACCGTAACACCAACTTCGGTGGCCACATGGTCTAAGGCGCTACTCTCACAGTAGACTAAGCTGCCGAGGACGGGGAGATCGGTGTTAGAATCCCGGTCGAGTGTACTGGGGGTGGGGGGGGGGGTTGTTCCCTAAATAGTTTTCTAATCTCCCTCCACGCAAATGAGAGTGGGTACACTTCCTCTAGATTCAACCTTCCTTATCCCTAATACAGTAGCGTTATCATTACATGATTGTATAGCTCGAACGGGTAGTAAGACGTGGTGCTATTGGAGAGAGAAAAAATGACTCCTCAAAAATCAACTACACGGCATCAACTACATGAAAGTAGATAACGCAATTATTTTGAATTTTCCACAGCTATATTTCCTACCGACTACCGTGCTCTTACCCTGGTAGCTCGCTGGGAAGACGGGTACATCTGTCAAGTGTCAAACTACAATTTACTAGAGCAGAGCGCACAGTTAAGAATTTTGTTGAAGGAAAACAGTAAAATGGAGATTAATGTGTTGAATGCCTCGTGTGAAATAAGAGTCGTCTTCCCCATCTCTGCTACCCGCCAACGAGTGCGTGAGGCAGATGTCGTGAGCGGGGTTCCGGGTTCGAGGCCTACACTCCTTCCAGCAGGTGTTTACCGGCCGGTCACGAAGTCCGTCCAATGACTCTGGCCGGCGCCGGTGGCTCGACTGGTCCAACTGCTCTCCTAGTACTGTTATAATTTATAAATAATAATATATCAGGGGGGCGTGGTCGAGAACACATTGCTTTTTATAATGCTTGCATTAGTTCGTAGTACGCCAACAGAAAACCAGTTGTCTACTAAATATAGGTGGTAATATTTAAAATAAAATGCACCTACATTTACCTGGAGAGTGGATTAAAAAATACTCATCCTCATTCTAGCCGGTCGAAACTGAGCTCTGGTTTAACGTGTCAATGTGCTTACCCCTGCCGGAGTATACTAGAGCAGGAAATAATATCTGGTTGTATCTGAAGAACAGAGTTCACGTTCAACACCCACCAGAGGTGTTTTAAACTGAGGTGGGATAAGGCGAGTTTTAATTCCACACATGTTCATGCTTGGTCAATGTACGTCAAGGTGATGATGGAACAAATCAATTATAGTACCACGTTTTAAGATTATTGTTCTTAAATTTTATTGGTAGTACCATTATCAGCTAATTCATTTATTTATAACAGCGTTTTACTACTTAAAGTTAAAAGTTATACGCATACCGTATATGATAGGTACCCTAATTGGAGTAGGGATTAGAAAGTTATTTGACGTGCACTTTCTGATTATATTAGTAAACTTGAATTTCTATGAACGAGAGTGAAAGGGCCTATTAATTGTGCCGGGAAAGGTACATTCATATACCTTTCAGGGTTCACATGTCCACAATTGACACGGGACCGACGACGGCTTGGTTCCCCCTCCGAAGGAAGTTGTGCTACGGATTTATATCGCTCAAGAGAAATCCGTCAACCTCAGATGGGTTTGAACCCCCCAAACATAAGGTGAGCACTTCACCCCAAGACCACAGAGGTCGACGATAAATAAATGATTCAATAACGCGAACCAATTAATATCACATGTTAATAATTGTTTATCATGTTTATAAATGTGACGTCTTTTTAAATATGTAATGTGTTGTAATTAATTATAATTAAAAGCACGAGAGAAAAAAATAGAACAAGAGAAATGAAAGTGTGAAGGACCGCACAATAAACGGTAACAAAGCGAAGTACTTCCTTTTTGTTTTGAAAATGTCTATTGTATAAACTATAAACTAGAGTGTGCGCCAGGAAACGGATCAAAATCTTAGGAAACTATGTCTACGAGTATTACAGCACTTCCTGTCGGAAACAGGGGCCGTCGAACCTGTGCAAATATTGCTCAGACAGTGAACAGCGAGGAGACAACAGAGGCGATGCGGGCCAGTAGAGAGCAACTGCCTCAGTGTCCGTCAGCATCTGGTTGACAAGGCGGGAATCAGCAGCGCGGCTAGCCAAAACCAGAATAATTGATCAAATAACTTTGTAAAGAGTAGACTACTATCACAGAATTAGACAAGAGAAATGATCCGGAGAGATCTTCGTAAAGAGTAGACTACTATCACAGAATTAGACAAGAGAAATGATCCGGAGAGATCTTCGTAAAGAGTAGACTACTATCACAGAATTAGGCAAGAGAAATGATCCGGAGAGATCTTCGTAAAGAGTAGACTACTATCACAGAATTAGACAAGAGAAATGATCCGGAGAGATTTTCGTAAAGAGTAGACTACTATCACAGAATTAGGGGAGCTCTGTAAAGAGTAGACTAGGCATACTAATACGGAGATTGGCAGCAGAGTTGACCAGCAGATAGCTCTGAAAAGGGTGGATTATCGCAGAAGTGTAAATGTGGTTGAGCAAAAGATCACAAGCGCTGACAGCGGAGATGACAAAAAGAAAATCAACTAGTAACGTATATATTATTATCGAAGATATTTTCAGCGAAGTTGAATACAACATGACTCCAGAAGAGTAGCCGGGTTTGGTGTCCACCGACTGCAATCATTAATACTTCTAAATGTTTTGCTCGTTACCACAGGATAGTTCAGTAGTAATTCCATTTGAACAAAAATGTTATGTGCAAAGCGGCACATGTTTTAATTATTAGTTGTACACACTAACAATAGAATTCGTTTCCGGTAGGTAAAATAATCTAAGATCTTAGGATGAGTATACATGTTAAAGAAAGCCCCGTTCTACCATAAAATGTATAATTGTAAAGAAATAAATCAACAAATTTGGTCGGTACAAACACCGCCCTTGCGGGTCAGGCGGGCCTGTGTGAATTTTGTGTGGGCGTGTTGTAAATTTGCAAACATTAATATTTAAGTTGACACGAAAAGGTGTGCGCTAATCACTACATTTCCTTTGAAGGTGACAGGAGTTGAGTGATATTTAACGCGTGTATAAAATAAATATAATTATAGAATATAGCTTTTACCCGTCGCGGCTTCTCCCGCAATAAATGATCAAATATTTTATTGGTTTAGTAAACTTAAAAAAAATTAAATTAATAATTGATGATTTAAATAATATTTCTTTTACTACGAAATATCTTATATACGAAGTGTTTAAACATTAATATTGTAAAATTAATGTATACGAAAAGTTTAAACATTAGTATGGTAAAATTAATGTAAAATCAAAGGTTGGGAATAGTCATATGTTATTCCAGGACATTCTCTACCAACGTACAAAGTTTCATTCGAATCCGTTCATCAGTTTTGGCGTGATTGAGTAACAAACATCCAAACACACAAACTTTCGCATTTATAATATTAGTAAGAAAAATAATATTTCCAAAATTTTAAAAGCTATACAAAGAAGGGTCAGGTGGGGCTAATGTGATACAGGTGAAAAAATAGGGCTATTGTGATACACTTGATATAAAGTACATTAAACTGGTGATGGAATAATAAAGTAAGTATTTTTAGACACAACAATTATTACTCTTTCCTAAACATCTTGTGATAAAGCTGTTATTATTAAGTATTTATGAATAAAAAATATAAAAAAAATTATTTGGTCCTCTTATAACTTTGTGTAACTTAGCAACCATTCAAGTTATTGAAAATATATACATAAAGAAATGGTCTATTTATGGTAATTTTTAAAAAATCAAAACATATATTATGGAATAAAATAAATAGAGCCAAAGTTGTGGGGCTCTTACGATACATAATTTGAGGCTAATATGATCCAACAAAGGGGCTATTATGGTACTATATACAATGGTGGAATATCAAATTATATTTTTGCTCATAACAAAATTTACACAACTGTTCAGTTCAGCCAGAACCAGAGGACTAGATTTATTTAAATCACCCAAGTGGCTTGAAAGTTGGAAATTTTGTATTATGAACATTTAAAGGTTGTAAAAAAACAGTATTTTTTACTGGTATGTTTTTTGTTATTATTAGCACCGCGTCTTACTACCCATTCGGGTTATACGCACTTACGCTAATGTGTAATGGTAGGGTGATTGTGAGATGAAATTGAGGACCTACAGTTTTAACGTGGGATCCGAACCATGGTGGAAGCCTGGCATTCCCCACATTCACAAGTTGTGATTAATACACGACTTGTCAGAGGTGAAGGAAGGGTTTGGTGTTCAGATAAATTTGTGCCGGGACCGAGAATAGAACCCCGGACCTCAGCACAGAAGTCCGCCACCTTACCCCTAGACCACCAGGTCACCCTGTTTTTTTGTTATCACTTCGTCTTACTACCTGTTTGGGCTATACTCTTGTACTAATTACGCTAATGGTTTTAGGGATTAGGGAAGTTATATTCAGAGTAAGTGTATGATACCCACATTTGCGTGGAGGGAGAGTGAAAAACCACCCTCGATACACTCGAATGAGATTCGAACCTCGATCATTGGAAGTTAAGAGTAGCTCGTTAGACCACGTGGCCACCAAAGCAGGTCACTGTTGTCACTGTAATTAAAGCACTAGACGATCACATTCTAGTGATGTGGTAGAAGAGTTAATCAGACAATATAACGTTTTAAAAAATGACATCTCTGTCATAAAGGATCATGTCACTTGAGGAAAATTGCCCGCTCAAAATATTAGTGTGTCAGCTGACCAATTCAAATATAAGTTTGATAAAATATTTTGAGCCTAAATAATATAAAACTTTATTGTAATGACTTAACTTTTTAATGTATAAATTATTTACAAGTTTTAGTCATTATCTAATAATCTAAATCAAACCAAATTTTTACTGGTACTTTTTAATGTCTAAAGTAAATTTCAAGATCCTTACAAAATTGTAATACCTTTTCTAAACAAATGAAAGCTTAGGGAAAATAGCATGTTGAGGTTTCGAGCTGCTTCCACATATTTAGACATATCTCAGGAGCCAAACTTTTATTGATGATACACTAAGGACTGGACCGTATATCATATATAGCATGTAAAGAAGGGGTGTGTCACCTTAGCCTCAGACGTGTATCGCATTAACCCCAGAGTATGGGGCTATTGTGACACAGGTTTTTTATATTTACCTAAATAACTTTTTTAAATCATAAAAACAGTTATTTGATTCAATTAAGCTAGCAAAGCTGCACATTTTTGTATTTTTACTTTTATTTTATCATAAATATAATAAAAGTTACGAAGAAAGTTTGATGTTTTGTATCATTTTAGCCCCACCTAAAAGAGACAACAATGACGATATATTTTGACACAGCCTGCCGAGGCTCATAATCTTTGATTTAGGCCTACTTATATATCTTACCATTTTACACCACTGCGTCTTACCCTCCGTTCGAACCATGTGTGTTATTGCACTACTGGGGTAGAAATGATGAATGTAAAATTGTTAAAAAAAATGTATCAGCATTCGCGTGGAGGAACACTGATAAACCATTTAAGAAAACCGATACACTCTGCCGGAATTCTAACCCCGACCTACTCGTCAGCAGCAAGCCATATGTAAGTAACTTGATGATTAGACCACTTGCCCACCGGCAATTATTTTTTTAGCAACAAGTCTTACTACCCATTCGGGCTTGTGTAGTAATTACGTTAATGGGTTTGGGATGAGGAAGGTTAAATGAAGAGGATGTGTATACACATTTGGGTGTAGATAGTGGGAAATCATTTGGGAAAAACCACCCTCAGGTACACCCGAGTGGGATCAAACCACGATCTTCCCGTCCTCGTATATTGCGAGAGTAGACGCCTTAGACCATGCAACCACCAACGCTGTTCCTTGTACAACCCAAGGTGGCAGAAATAGGATGTTGAGTTACTTGTGTTGTCCTTATTTTCCCCTAACCCTCGCAGATTATATTCAATATTTTATGGACAGTAATGTTTTAAAATGCAGGAGCTGAACGCGCCCCGCACTTTGCTACAGGAATGGGAGATTCGAATACCGGCAGAGGGCCAGTAGGTGATTTTCCAAGCCTCTCTACGCTTCCATATTAATTTCTTAATCCATACCTCTTAGCTTAAGCTGTTAATAGCACGTGTTAAAAATTTCAGTTATTATTATTAGCACCGCGTCTTACTACCCGTTCGGGTTATACGCACTTACGCTAATGTGTAATGGTAGGGTGATTGTGAGATGAAATGGAGGAGCTACAGTTTAACGTGGAATCCGAACCACGGTGGAGGCCTGGCATTCCCCACATTCACAAGATGTCTTGTCAGAGGTGAAGGAAGGGTTTGGTAATCAGATAAATCTGTGCCAGGACTGAGGATTGAACCCCGGCCGTCTGCACAGAAGTCTGACACCTTACTCCTAGACCGCCAGGTCACCTTTCAATTATTAAAAAATGTAACACACCATAAAAATTAATACTTTAATTTGGCTCCGAGTTGTATTTTGTTTATTTATGGCATTTAACGTGCACTTCCTCAACAGACTGATTATATCAGCACACGAGAATTTCTATGAACGAGCGCTAAAGAGCCTTCCAGTTTTGCTGTGGAAAGTATTTTCACAAACACCTTCCATGGTTATTTGACATACCACGATCGACATAGGACCTACAGCTTTACTTCCCCTCCGAAGCAAGTTGTGCTACGGGGTTTTATCACTAAAGATAAATCCACCCATCCCGGTCGAGTTTGAACCAACGAACCTCGGGTGCTGCAAGACCATAGAGGTCAACTCCACGAGTTGTAAACACCCGACGAAAGGCCACGCTATATCGGGAACCCTGCTCTAACGAATCTGTTATCAGCAAACGACAGTTTCCAGCCAGTTAATGAATAATCGATAAGTAATTAATTTTGTATCCTTGCCAGTTCAGCTCTAGATACCCCAGCGTGAACTTTAAATACGTGTATGAGCATGCACCGACCACATCAAAATTAAGTACGAGTTCAATTTGTTTAGTTTTCACGCTAGTGTTTTGAAAGCTGATTAACATAGGATACGAGTCATTAACACTTGGGATAGCACTTTAAGAGTGAACTTCAAAACATTAGTATCGCATCTGCTTTCTAATGAAGACTTTATTTTTCACCCAACTAGGTTTCGAACCAAAGTATTTAAATGAAGGTTGGTCATCGTCTGAAGAACGCTTTAAAGAGCTTGATCAAGTAGGGGGGGGGGGACTAGAGTTTAACAACCACCTACTCAGGTCTTATCAAAATATTATCTTCTACTTGATCAACATTTTCTATAACCAACATTTAAAATCATAATGCACAAATTGCATTGCTTGGAAAGACTAAACACGGATGGAAGTGAAATTTTAGATTATTGTAACGTAAAAATTTTCCCGAGGGAAGATAATTTCCTTGAATTTTTTTTTTTTTTTTTTAACTCACAACGCTTTGGCTCTGATTTTCATCGACTCCAAAACTCAACACTGAACCATTTATCACTATTCTCACACACACACTTTCACTGGACTGCCACCCTGATAAGATGTCACACGTAGAGGGTCAGTTCCACCGTAAGTCGTCCCGTTTATAACATCGGTCCTGGTTGCGCGGCTGGCGACTGTCGGCCACACACTCTTCGCTCCACACCTGACAGCTCCAGCGACACTAGCGCTGCTAGGCGGGAGCCGGCGGCACCAACATGGCCATTGATTGGCGCCGCGCACACACACACTGATGTGTGTGTGTGTTTTAACGAGACAACATCCGCGCACTTGTGTCACCCCTATTAGACGGCATCACTAACACACCTAGGCTATTTGAACCTGGGACCTACAGCTTGGATAATACATTTAAGAGAAAATACAACACTTCTTAATGGTGAAATAAAGTTAAATTTGGACTAAAGTTAGTTCATCCTAGCTTAGGTTTGCTTATTCCATGTGCCTCGCGTCTTACTACCCGACCGACTGGTCGAGTATTTACAGGCTAGGCAGGAATGTGGCGGCATTAGAAAGAAGAGTGTATACGTTCGCCTTGAAACTCCCTCCCAATTCCCGTTTAAATTAAGGCGTTGAGAACATTCTGTCAACCACGGTGGTCTTGGGGGGGG
>CABEEJ010003269.1:31898-49992 GCA_901482245.1 Timema douglasi
TAATAATAATAATAATAATAATAATAATAATAATAAACACGTACCAATGTATGACTTCTGAACGGACAGGTTCCAAAACTCGATAAAAAAAAAAGCACGATGATGGCATAACAACTTCGTTAAAAGTTTATGCGTCGCTACTTTCATATTTCACTCGTTTCCTGGAAGATTCTACACGATCCAGATCTCTCTTCCGGTCTTTTCGTGCTATTTTTACACAAACATTTCGATAGGATGGCGAGCAAATAACGCCCAGAACATTCCGAGGAAGCAAAACATATTTTATCAATACAAAACATTTGAAACATTTGACTCTCAAGGAATTCAAATAAACGCAAGCATTTCATATTGAAATCTCGCAATCTTTAGTGTTTAGCTGTCAAATAGCTAAGATAACTGGCTGTATTATACCCGTTTAGGTGGCCGCATGGTCCAAGGCGTCACTCCCGCAACAGACTTGGGACTGCCGATGACGGGGAGATCAAGGCTCGAGTCCCGGTTAGGTGTATTTTCTTTAGCATCAAGTCATACTACCCACTCGGGTCATATGCTTATGTACTTAATTACGCCAATGATTTAGGGATTTGAAAGGTTTTATTTAGATGAAATGTACCCATATTTGCGTGGGGAGAAAGTAGAAAACTATTTTGAAAAACCCATCCTCAGTACACCCGGCCGAGATTCGAACCTTGATCTCCCCGTCCCCGGGAGTTTAGTCTAATGCGAAAGTAGCGCGTTAAACCACGGAGCCACCGAAGCAGGTCCAGGTCGGTAGTAATGAGGGTGGGTTTCCCTAATCGGGTTTCTATTCTACCTCGCAAATGCGGGTACACTTACTCTAAATTCAACCTTTCTCATCCCCAACACATTGGTGTAATTAGTACATGGGCATATTACCCGGACGGGTATTAAGACAAGGTGCTAAAATAAATAACAAACGACAGGCTAAGCTCTAGACTAGAGCAGGCACTAATCAGCCACATCACGAATGAGTGGCTCGAAGCCCGGTTGGGACGGATTTAACATTCGCGAGATACAAAATACAAACCACGGGGGATTCGGAGTGCATTATTGTGGCAATCCCAGGCGCTGATAACTTTGCTTGAATTAAGAACGCTGAGACGCGTTGTAGATACTCAGAAATACCACTTTGTTTAAGAAATGGATTGATATTTAAAAAAAGAAGTCAAAATGCTGGTTAAAACTTAAAAATATTAAGTTGACAGTTTTTTTAAGATGTATGTCTACGTCGTGATTGAAAATTTGCACTTCGGAAGTTAAAAGGTTAGAAACACAAAACTAATATTCCTCGAACAAACAAAGCTGTGTGTTGATAGGGATTGTTTTAGTGGTAAGTATCCACCCCGACAGCCCTGCCCCCAAAGCTTTATTTCCTCTATGACAGCCTTAAGGTGGGGTGCTAGTGTGCGTGAGTTTAGGGCAGTATTTTTGAAGGTTTTTTTAATAGAACACACAATTTTTGGCCAAAATAAATATTTCTTCTATAGAAACATAAGAGTTTAGTTTTCTACATACGCTAATCTCAACAGTTCTTGAATATCTGTCAAGGGTGTCCTTGAATTTAATGACAACTTTTTCTCTTTAGTTAAAAGGTTTGTCACCAAATGCCGCTATGCTCGTGACAAATATTCAAGAACTGCTTAGATTAACATGTGCATAAAACTAAACTCCATGTTTCTATAGAATAAATATTTGGTTATTTTGACAAAAAAATGTTTATGCTATAAAAAGTGCAAAATTAATAGACTAAACTCGCGTTCACCAGAGACAAGACAGCGGTCGGTCTCGGTCCCCACCGGGTACTCGGACCCCTTTGCCGGCCTACAACCTCCACGGCAACGGAACGGCCAGTACGTCTGTGACCACGAGGGGGTGGAGTTATTTTTCATGTGTGTGTCTTTGTTTATGCAATTATATGAGTCTATTGCCTTAAGGATGGAAAAACTCCCCGGTTCCATCGGCCGGAGTGCAAACCACTATACAAACTCTTTCGACAAGAAACAATATTAATAATACACTGACGTTTACAAGACGAGGACATGTACAAGTAGGCCTATAAGTAGCGGTAGTTCGAACCCCGGCGGTGCCTAAAATAAATGTGTGGCTGAATTAATTCCGTTATAAAATGACAAATCCTTTGATTGTACGTTTGGATATTATTAGTTTAGGTATTAGGTTGATTAATTTTCAAGTCGTGTGGCAATAAAACCATGAATTTTCCCTTTAAATATATTTTTTAATTTAAATTTTTTTTAAATGTTGATCTATTGTTCATAACATCTTTAAATTGTTTAAGTATAAGTGAAAGTGCTATGAAAGGTTGCTAGTAATATATATATATATATATATATAAACTTTTAATTTAGAGAACCAATCGGTACTTAATGCGTACTTTCTAACCCCAACTGGTAACATCAGCACAGTATGTATATAGTAACTTAATTCTAAACCAGTACGTCCATTTATCAATGTGAAAGAAAAAAGTACAATGCCATCGATAATACATTTTATGGTTATGCTATGAATCGAACCTAAGACCCTTGTATCAGTATTGGTAGTTGTACGCATTCCATATGACACTAGCCAGTGATCGGAATTGAACGTTAAAGCAAATGGATCAGATATATATTCTAGGTTTACAGTGCCATAAATATATCTATTTACAACTACAACGATCAGAGAAAAGAATTTAAAAAATTTAAATATAGGAATAAAATAAATAAACAAACATGAAAGATTAGCACACTTTTATTTATGTGTTTAGCTACCCAAAGCATCAAGTGTGTGTGCGTGTGCAAGTTCCAAACACGCCTTTCTCATGTGGTCTCTTGACTACATAGCCCACATATGTGTTCTAGAAATGAGTGAATACCTTGGGGTGAGAGTCTCCATTCATGCATATGTTTATTTATTTTCTCCAGGGCCGAGCGCAGAGGTTCATCAAATCTGGGCCGAGCATGTTTCATATTAACTGACGGGAGGAGTGAAGACTAATTTTAACCGAAGCTGGTTCCTCTTCATCGTCCATCTTTATGCTGCGAGCCTTTATAGAGTAACGGTCGGCCACCTTTTATGGCCCTGATCGACTTACAAACGTATTCAACGTCCCGCGATCGATCATTATTTTTCCACTATTTTTTTATCTATACATCTTCTATTTATTCTTTAAAATCAAAATGGGGTGATCTGGCGGTCCAGGAGTAATTTGTCAGACTTCTATGCTACGGGTGCGGGGTTCAATCCTCGGTCCCGGCACAGATTTATCTGATTACCAAACCCTTCCTTCACCTCTGACAAAACATCTTGTGAATGTGGGGAATGCCAGGCCTCCACCGTGGTTCGGATTCCACGTTAAACTGTAGGTCCTTCATTTCATCTCACAATCACCCTACCATTACACATTAGCGTAAATGCGTATAACCCGAACGGGTAGTAAGACGCGGTGCTAATAATAATAATAATTTAAAATCAAAATGAACCTTTATCGAATACTTATGTCCCAAACTTTCTAAGAAAAATTATATGTATATATACACTCTCTCTAAATAAATGTATATTTAGATCTTAAATTATTTAAATGTCTTATTGCATTAGAGATTATAAACGATCAAATTTATTTTGGTCGCTAAAACATTATTTGAAAGTACTTAATATGTTTGTGAGTTTAAAACACTCAAAGATAGATTTTTGACGGCGATGTTCTTTCCTTATGCGATCGACAGGTTACCTATCCCTACTTTATAACAGCCATTACAAGACAGCTCCGCTTTCAAAAACCGGTTCATCGAAAAGGACACTAAACACATCAGGGCTATAAGCTTCTGACACTAATGTACTTACAATAGTGGGCTGATTAGACACTATCCTAATAGGGCAGCCTATCAATAATGTGTAGTTTAGATCACACGATCTAAAGGGTATTGCTTTCGATTCCCAGCGCGGGCCAAGAGCGCATCACTGTAAAAATGATATAAATTGAGACTTAGTAATCAGGCGCACGTTTGTTTTGTTAGAGTAAGCTGCTGGCAGGTAGGCCGAGTTTAAAAATGCTCAGAATGTTTCGCGCGTGCAGACGACCTTTTTGTGCCCCACATCCAAACGTCAGCAGTTATATTTTAGTTCATACGTTCAACACGATGGCTACTACAGAGCGTAGCTATGAGGAAATGAATCAACATCAATGTGGCTAGGATGGGAAAATCACACGTGTCAATCCAAAGTGTAATGGAGTCTTATTTTGCTCTTTCCAGCGACATTAAGTGCAATGCTCATGTGACTTATTAACTTTCCCAGCTACTGGACACTTATTAAATCCTGACGCGACCCGATTATAGTGTTGTGTCGAGCCTCAATTGGCGATACCAGTTGGGTTGCGAACACAAGATCCTCAAAGGTAAATGTAGGTGACTTTTATATTTACTATTTTGTTAAATAAAATTAATACGTGTTAAAGAAAATAAAGGAAATATATTTCTAGTTAATATCTTTTAACTTGCTGGGTTTTTTCTACTAGTATTTCAATTAGTGTTTGAGAACAGATCTTTGTAACTAGTTTCAAAAATGATAAACGTAATTTGTTTTAGTCTTGGGTAAGAAAAAGTGGAAGGAAATTAAGTCTTGAAAATTAATGACAAGAAAAAAATATATGCATGAACTTGAAGAACAGCGTGCAAACAATACCCCTAAAAAGTTAATGTCACGAAAGTAGAGAGAGAGAAAGATAAGGGGGAAAAAAATGAAAGTTTGAAACAAACTAAAAAAAAAATATGAAAGAAAACAAAGAAGCGCGCATTGTAATCTCGAGAGTCCATGAACAAAAATTCTGCGACAGGAGGAAAGAAAAAAGGAGGTGTGGGTAAAGAAGAAGCAGTAAAAGTGGAACATAAATTCCGAAAAGAGACGACAAGGCCACTGAAGGGAAGGACACACAAAAAACCCGCAGCGTTGAAGAGTAGCGGGGGACGTCTTGTAAGTATGTTGGGGGAAAGAGGAAAAAAACGAGGTAAACTTTACAGGAGATTTTCCACAACGTATTACCACCAACAGAGGAAGCTTGGAAAGGGGGGCGGGGGGGAACTGTGCGCTCCCTCGTATGTTGACCGCAGATATAGTCCGTTTGGCGATCTATTTGTTTATGAAAATATATAAAGTGCGTTTTATGAACACGCTATATTATACTAGTGAACCAAATACAAACGAATTTAACCAAAAACACCAGTGGTCTACTCAGTTAGAGGAGCAAAAATTCGTGACTTTTTGGTGACCTTTTTTTGACCACAAAATACCTTCGGGGGCGTATAACCCAAACGGTCAGTAAGACGCGGTAAACGGTCGAACATTATAATGCACAACGGGCCTAGATATTATAATAAAAAACACCTTGGAGTAGGGCAAAGGCTAGTTCCAAATGCTTCTTACCTTTTCCATGAATTTTCACTCCATTCAACCCACTGTGGCTTATATCAAATTTCTATTTATAAAATGTACAATAAGCCTTACACTGGTCATCTTCAACAGGGCGCAACCACTTTGAGTATTTATTTTCTTCAACAGTCAGCCAAAACTCTTTGAACGAACATTTACCAGGCATATTTTAACAGATTAGCCTAAACTTCACACATAAGATCTTTGAATGCCCCCCCAAAAAATTATGGATTTTTTTCGAAACACACGATTAAAAAATAATTTAGGCCTAATATTTTATGTGCCCATTAGACAACAAAAATCTTTTAAAAATTGGTAAATGTTTTGAATGAATGGTCTTTAAAATTAAATGAATTACGTCAAGGATTAAATATTAACACTAATAATATTATTTTATATTTTATAAAAAAATACGCCATATTTCACTGCGAAAACTATTGCTATTTGCTGCCAACGTTAATTTGAAATTATAATATACATTTTACACCGCCTTCAAATTGCAGTCGGATCACTGAAAGCGTAACAAAGTGATAATTGCCGCCAACATCTTGATCCAGATCCACAACACAGATGAACGCACGGTTTGTGTAGACAATGTCCTGGTATTTTCCCGTATCATCTACAAAACCTGAATTCCAATTCATTCACTCGAAAACCATTATGTGTAGACACACACACGGCATAATGTACTCACACACCCCACGAGACAAGTAGCACGCCAAATTAATATTTAATACAAGATGGCGAAAGTTAACCTTGTCGTTGGAATCACAAACAAAACAATCAGGCAACTGCCTACTGGCGCGTGCCATCACGTGTAGTGGATAGCGCTATCTTCGAAGCATTCGCGTTACGATGTGCGGGAAATTCAAACTAAAATTATTTTCGTGACTTTATGACCAAAATATTAAAAACTCGTGACTTTTTCGTGACCTCTTTTGCGATTAGTGACTTTTTCGTGACTTTCGTGACCCAGTAGACACCCTGTAAACGCTCAAACCTTAGCGCCAAAAATCGTATGTGTGTGTGTGATTAAAATGACGAATACATAGTGTATCCCTAACAAACAATAAAGTATACCGTCATTAGGGGAACAATACTTTTATTATTAATAATTTGAATACTACAAATGCCTCAAAGGCGTCATAAGCATAACAACATTGATAGAAAATTGTTTTAATAAATGTCTGGACCACAGCAAATTTAAGATTCCCAGCGTTAGTGCAGAGCTAATCAAATAAATATCCAACAAAATAAACATCAGAATAAAACTCATACGTCTTTTTGGACATTCCGTGATAATAATAGTGTAGGTTTAACAAGAAAGGAATTTTAAGAATACGATATTTGAATTAGAGCCGGACGTAACTTTGTAAACAATTATCCTACAATTATCCTCGACAAGGTAATGTGGGTTTTTGCGTTCAGATCTTGTCCTATTCCCTCCATGGAGGTGGCTAGGTTTGAGCCCTTCTCGTGACACATTCCTTACGTGCGAGTGTATAGGTTTCTTAGATTGGATTAGGTTTGCAGGCACCGGCAACTTTTTTGGGCTTCGATTGACTTTAACATTTATCAAAGGTCCTGTGATCACCCTCCGTTTCTTCACCCTACTTTTAATTCTTTTTCTTCCCCAAACATCTTGTATTTAATCCTTAAATACTCATGTCCCTGCCTTTAAAAACATATACATAAGATAAACAAAATTTAAACTCAGTTGACTCTTAGAGGTAGCAGTCTTACATTGACTGATTACACTATGGTCCTATCTTGTAAGCTGTACCAAGGTAAGCTTGCCTTTTCGGGACGATGTGGTTTTCTCACGCGGTCGACATGTTGCCGCCCCTCGAGTTAGATTGTACATTGATTCATCAGGGTACGAGACAGTGCACATTATTGTATCACGAAGCAACCATGTGAGTCAGTACGGTTAAGTAACATATAGGATCGAACCCGTCTCCTTTAAATGACATGGCATGGTGGGGAGCGGTCCTGTTTCTCGTAATGGCAAACCAAAACATCCAAGGCTCCACTTGATAAACTTATTGAATCAAGGCACTTCCCCCGCGACGTAAAATTAAGCAGAAGGGGGGGGGGGCCTACTATCGTTAGTTACGTCATGTCGCCTCATCTTTCTGTCGGTTTGTGCGTCCTGGGGTGTACTACTTCTCACAGGTAGCAGGGACATGGCACTCCGCTTTAGCCCCAACAAATAAGTAGGAATGGTCGCACGAATTGTGAGCTTCACTTACGACACGAAGGGACGGGATTCAATCCCTACCGAGATTAGTACTGTATTTCCACATTTCAAGCAGCCGGAGGAGGTAATAGTTCACATCATTTTCTCCTCCATTTTTTCGATTCATCGATCATGACTTTTAAATTTCCATAAGGATTAAATTAGGTTAAAGTATACCAAACATTTTATTTAAATCTTTTATTACATTATAACAATCTCATTGCGAGGTTTGTTAGGCCTGCCACATATTACCCCCTTGTAGGTATGTAGTGCACGAGCGCACCACAGGGGGCCGCAGACTGACGAAAAGCGCGACGGATCTCCCTGCCTGTTCTCCATTCAGCAACAAGATACGAGTTAGTCACAATCAAAACGGAACTACCAAGACTTCATTCAAACTAGTTTGGTACGAACTTATGTGAGAGCGGAACAAAGACAAGCTTGTCCCTGTTCGATTCCAAGAGAAGCAGTCAGTCGGTACTAGTTGTAGTTTGCATATTACTTGCTCCCACCCGTCCGGATTAAACACACATTTACATTAACGGGGTACGAGCTGAAGAAGTTTCATCAAGGAAGAGTAAAAAGCCTCAAAGGGCATCCAGTCGAGATATGATCCCCGACCTACATGTCATCGGCCAACCAGACGCGACGAGACTGATGTCTTTGTGCGCAGACCCCTTGGCACAGGTTTAATGTTTTGATGATGGGCCCCAACATATATGTTTTCAACCGTGCGCAATAAATCTAATTGTAGCCGATTTGTAGCTACTACTTTAAGTACGCTATTTAACCTCTGGATATCGATGTATTTAGATAAATGCACTTGCATTCGCCTGGCGGATGTAAAAACAACCAGCAGCTTATGTCTGTCATTCGGATGGTTATTAGTATAATGGGTAGGTTCTGTTATTCAAAATACTGACACTCGTAGCGTTGGGTGCCAGGTTAAAGAGTGTTTGCAGATCCTCCGTTGAGGTGGTCTTGTAACCCGACGCGAGACGATCCCCAAAAGAGACCGGGAAGATGGTGGGCCGGACAGTGACCTAACGCTAGGTGGGAGGGCGAGGAGAGGCCCCATCTGGGGAGGTACTTCATCACAGATGGGCGCTATTATCGTTAATGACATGTTTATAGTTAATTGCTGCGCGTGTGGTTCACCAGCGTCTAAACATATCCTCTCATAGCTTATCGAATTCAGTTGACATCCACAGCCGGGATTTTCAATCAGGAAGGAGGCGCCGGCAGGGTCGGAATATATTGGTAAGTGGATGGATCGTGAGGTTCACCTCATGGAAGTTAAACCTCAAAACATCTCCTCTCACAAAGGCTTCGAGGCCATTTTAATTTTGGGCCTATTTTCAAAAATTATAGCTGTGGTTTTTAAGAAAAGTCACGTCTAATCAATATTAGTAGTTCTGCTAATGTGAACTTTGGAAACTTCTTTTAACACCGCGTCTTAGTAGCCGTTCGGGGGTCACGCTTATGTACTAATTACGCTGGTTTTAGGGATTACAAAAGTTAGTTACATTTAGAGGAAGTGCACCCACATTTGAGTGGATAATCATTTTGTAAAAACCACCTCCAGTACACCTGACCGAGATTCTATCTCCATTTTCCCGTCATCAGCAGTCTAGTGTACCGCGAGAGTATCGCGTCAGACCACGCGGCTTGTCAGAGGTTAAGGAAGCGTTTGGCAATCAAATAAATCTGTGCCGGGACCGAGGATTGAACCCCGGACCCGTAGCACCCAAGTCTGACACTTTACCCCTAGACCACCAGGTGACCGACTAATCCTATGCAAGACTATAATTATATTTTCTAATGGTACAGGGATGCGATATTAATTGTTATATTACGAAATAGAGCATAACACTCGACTAAATTAGAACTGGACCGTGATAAAAACAACAGGAAACAGGAAATTGCGTTATTTGTGTCCGATAGCGTTGATGCACACAAGCGTGTAGCAGGCAAGCCTTTCTGAATGGCGCAGAAAAGTTTTTAATGAACCCTCAACCCGATTCTAGACGAAGCGGTGGGGGAACGTGACGGAGGACAGATACCGGTGGTTTATCTTGCAGCTTCCCGAGACAGTCCATTGGGAAAGGAGACCCGGTGCTTCCTATCGGCTGACCACCATTCATTGACAGGCTAGGATTAGAGATACTTTATTTTACCACGGTGTTTGTTTGATGTGTCCGGCAAGGTTAGGGTTCGGCCAGACTGGCGAGCGAGCGAGTGATTAGCAGATAGCTCTCGATAGTTGCTGACGAGGAGGCAAAGGTTCGAATTTTGGCTCAGTGAACTAAGGGTGGTTTCTGACAAGTGATTTATTGTTGTGGTTTTCCCGTCCTCTATCCAAGCTAATTGTGATTCTTATTTGTAAAGGCCTACTTTGATTATAATATTGAAGTATTTTAACATGCCAGTTTTACATATAGTAATGGTTTATGGTCTTACCAATTAAATTAAGCCGTTAGTAGCAAGTGTGCTAAACCTATCGATAATAATAAAAATGTCAAAATGAGAAGTTTTCCCCGCACTCAATGAACCAACATACAATAATATTGCCTAGCGCCTGTAAACTAGACTGTACCGGCTCGAGCGCTCGCTCCCGTCTGGCCGTCCCCTTAGACGAGCGGTTGGCACACCGGATGACCCGGGCAGTTGCATCGGTAATGGCTTTTTTGTTCTTTTTCTATTCAAATTATTGGTCAGTTTCTAAATATGATCCTCATTATACTACCATCGTCTAGACTGTAGAGAGAGTTTAGGTTCCAAAAAAATAACATTTTTTTGGGTATATAAACTAATAAAACAACGTGCACTCTCAAAGCATGCGGTCATAATCGATACCAGTACTCAGTATGGTAAACACTTACCCTGTAAAAACCTTACCAGTACCTCTTACCGACTACTTTGGGCTTAGTTTGATTATGTGGCTAGCAGGACCAATCAATCAAATCAACTCCCCTCATAAATGAACTCCATCAACAAAAGTTCGCTAGAGACGGGAATACTGCTTCCTACAGATCTGAACAGTCCTGCTTCAACTCTCGACTGTATCATCCGACAGAAGTAATACGGAAGCTTCAAAGCCTATGATAATCAGAAAGCTCCAAGGAGTGATAGTGGCCAGAAAAAAATATTAAGAAGGAACAAATGCTCATATTATAGACTATACCAATTTTAATATATAGTAAATATGTATCGGTGTGCTGAGCGCCTCTATAAAATAGGTAGTAAGGTAATGAACCAGAATTCGCACGAAGAAAGGCGGGGAAAGAATCCCAGTACACCAGGTCAGGATATGATACCTAGCTTCAGTTTCATTGTAATGTAGTTTTTAATTACGTATTTTAGAATAATGTACTCGCTTATCATGTTTAATCACACGAAGGGAATGTTAACCTTTTTCAAAACAACCCCGTCATAAGTTAATATTCTTAAGTGCGCTTTAAAATATAACTGTGAAAGGAAAGCTCACTAGCAAATTTAAGGTACTTAACAAGATCAAGAAGAACATTATTAGTTTTTTAACTAGTAATAATTTTTAAATTATGTTGTTGATGATTACGGCTATCAGATGATTATTTAATGGATCTACCTTTTGGAAGAAAAACAATAATATAAAGATGGGGAATGTGGCTTACTTCCAACTCTTTCTAATATTTATTGACACAATCGAAGCCCGTCAAAGATCAGAAAATCTTCTGAGATCGCTGAGTAGCATGGTCGAGTTAATCGTATACACTTCCTCATATTGTGTATTATAGCGAGGAAGAAATCTTTTAAAGATTCCGTAAGCTATCCTTAAGTAAGTTTTTCTCATAAAAAAAACATAATCTTGTTGATCACAATAACAATATTTATATATAAATTTTAAACCAAATGGATGAAATATTTTAACAAAAGTCAAAATTTCAAAAATTAGTTATTTGTATGCAACTATTAAATTATGTTTAATTTGTAGAAATAAAAAAGTATTCTTATTTGTCATAAAAAATATTCCCAGATGGCAGATACTCATTTTCAATTATAAGGTTAGTTTCGAAAAATTTCCGTTTTCTGTCATTTGTCGAAATTAATTTATTTTAGAAAAATAAATATAAATTACTTTATATACATTGATCCTGTAAAATAGTCCCCCGATAACCATTGTGAACCAAATAAATAAGGGTATATTAAAAATATATATTTATAATGTAAAATACTTAAAACAGATACTCATTTTGAACCAAATTGCTGGAGCTATATTTTTAAATACTAGAATTTTTTAAAAATTCATCAAACTACCCTTAAATGAATTTTCACACAAAATACCAGTAGTAGAGTATATAATTTTATTTGTCAAGTTAAACACTCCCCAGATACACATTTCAAACAAAATCGTTAAAAGTCATTTTCAAAATATTTAGAATTTTCGAAAATCCCTAATTAGTAAACTATGTACTCTTTATACTGTACAGTGTTATTTGGGAGGTCAAATACTATCTAGATATAAATTTTAAACAAAATCATCAAAACCATTTTCCAAAAATGTGGAATAAAAACAAACACTCATTTGAGAGCTAGAGTAAAGATTAAACAAACGTCCAGACGTAATGTGTCCTAAAGCATCAAGATATCAAGTTTGAACAAAATATATCAAACCGTTTCAGATAGGCCTATGTAGCCAGAGAGATGGACATACATGGGGAGAAATGGAATTATAAAACCCGATTTTTTGGGGGAGGGGTTGGGGACGGACACACAAAAACGTAAGAATTCATCATAAACTCGAGGCCAAATATGTTCACGATTACAATACTTTCTCTTGATATGATAAAGTAAAAAACAAAGAAAGCAATATTATCATTTCTGAGCAAACAGTAAGATAAATACGGCAGCAGGAGTGTGTACTCCATACATGGACGTGTGGACGAGGCACCTACGAAACACATACATGGTTTGCGGGAACGTGTTGGATAATGAGTAATGAACAGGTCCTGAGAAAGATAAACACTTCCAGACGACATAAGGCGATGTCCACCTACCTTGACCTCGGGCACATCTGACTGATATTTAAATTCCTTCATGCGAAGACGTATCTTACCTGAAACAAAAGATACGACATTCAGTTAACACATGTGACGAGTAGAAAACAAATTAAAGCATGAAAATGTGAAAAGTATATGAAATGATCTTAATAAAATACTTAGTCGATTTATAGCATTATGTCGTGCACTCTCGAAAGAGACGGGACTGCCGATGATGGGCATATCGGAGTTCAAATCCCGGTAGGGTGTATATTACTATTATTACTACCACGTCTTACTAACGGATCAGGTTATACGCTACGTACCGGTACTAGTAAACTCTATTGGGGTAGGGAAGAGGAAGGAAGAATTTTAGTGTTAATGTTCCCGCATTTGCGTGTAAGGAAAGTGGGAAAACATTTAGGAAAAACCATCCTTATTAGACCCGGCCAGAATTCGAACCCCGATCTCCCTGTCATCGGCAGTCTAGTCTGTAGCGAGAATGACTCCTTAGACCATGCACCCACCAAGTCAGGTAATTTAGTAGTTGTTATAAAAGAGCTAATTCATGTTTAAAAAATAATCGAATTTTAATCCACTAGAGACACGTCGATACCTTTCATATCCATTTTGGCATGAACCAAATTTTAAAATAACCAACTACATCTGATACAACGGCCTCAGCGCTCCAATAGGCAGCCCTCTTTAGTCGTATTTTACAGTGTACGTGAATCAGCAGATGGCGCTCAATCTTTAGTCTGACGACTGAAGAATAATGAGTCAGCGGAGGAATACACTTAGCCATCCTCCTTCAGGATTCGCATCAATATCACAAATGAATAGGATGTTAAAATAGGCAAAGCTCAAAAAAAGGGTTTTTATATTTAAGTTTCTTAATTAAATGCTGTTAAATGATTTAGGGAATATTTCACCGCACATGCAAGGACAGAAAGCGACTATCTCAATGCAGCTATAGAAACACCAACCGGTGCCATCTAAACCCTTAGCGCGGGATGAAGGCATTCATCAAGAGGCTGCGTCTCAACGTCTCAGGAAGTCGTCACACACAAGACTAATAGAGAGTGGGTGTGGCAGGAGGGGATGATATAAGGGCGCAGTAAGATGTTGCAATGGGNGGAGAAGACGAGGGTTACGGGCGAGGGTGGCTTCCAGACACGGCACAGTGGTGGGAAACATGACAGTCGGGAACAAGGGGGCGCATCGTCCGTAGCAGGAGCAAGTGTTGCGATAACAGCGCAGTGACGTAGGCGGGAAGGTCCACATAATAGAAAGCCTGGATATATGGACAGATAAAGTGCTGGAAATGCCAAGGAATGAATGCGATTATCTACCGTGATTCCTTGACACTTCAACAGTATGATAATTGTGATTCTTGTGATTCTTAACTAAAGGCGTTAGTACATTTCAAATATTGGTTATAGGTGTTAATAAAACAAAGTACACGCAATTCTAGATTTACAATGAATTAGACCACATGCCATTTCCATTTCTTGATGAAATTGAACTAGTCTTAGTTTTTCGTTTAAAGGGGTTTGAATCGCTCCACTGAGACCTACGAGTATGTTGAAACAGAGTGGCTTAGATACAGGATAAAATATAAAAATGGGAAAACATAAAATAATATGTTTATATGATTTTAAAATAAACTTTTAATGTTCTAGATAATGCAGGAACTTGGACCTTTAAGTCGAAGTTCAACAACCCGTCGTACAACAGGTGAACTGGATCGAGAATCGAAATCCAAAGAAAAGTTATTGGCCGATGTGGAAGTTAAGGCGGCCGTTACCACGGCAACGAAGGCTAACCGAAGAGAAGATTAACAAGAGTTTGAAAGGTTTTCCAAACAAATATATCTCAACCAGTCAATAGAGAAACCAAACACAGCTCGTTAATGAAAGAGAGGAAATAATTTCCAACGAAGAGGTGACTGGAGTCTGAGAAAGTAATGGAACACTGAGATGAAAAATAAAAGTATTCGTATCGTAATGTCAGAAATTGGTCTCCTTTTGTCTTTGTTCTAGTTTCGTTGCCCCATCTTTTAGCGACACGTGCAGATCCAACAGTTGGATGATGATGATGATAGTAATGATACAATTGGGCGATTCGGGAGACTTGTGGTGTGCCTGACTCTAACTTACGAAGATAAAAAGGGCGTAGTTTCTCGCCCTCCTTTAAAAGGCTTATTTATGAATGTGAAGTCCTTAAATAGAAACGACCTCGCCTTGTTTTCTAGAAAATTAAGGAAATTAATTTCAAATTTCAGACAGCCCATACTAACGTATACATTTCAAAAAAATATAAAAACTAGAGTTGGGTAGAATCAACTATTTTTTAAGAGTCCGAAACTTCATTTAACTTTCGAATCTCAAATATCAAATTCGAATCCGAATCTTGAAAAAAGTTTGAGTATAAGAAGAAATAGAAACGTAAGAGAATAATAGAAAATAGAAATAGTAACTAAATGTTTAAAAAGATCAATTCGTTATAACATTAATACATTTAGTTAAGAGTTAAATTAATAGCCTAGGGGTTGATTGTTGAGTTTGTTCTATAATTATGGTTCTGAAGTACCAATAGCCAGTGGGTACTATTACAGCTTTAGAACAATTTTTAATTGAAAAATTTGGCCTTTTTTTTTTAAGGATTTGTGTCTTGAATTCTCGAATCTCCTTAAGGATTCAAGGGTCCCAAGACTAGTATTATTATTAGCACCGGTTCTTACTACCCGTTCGGGTTATACGCACTTACGCTAATGTGTAATGGTAGGGTGATTGTGAGATGAAATGGAGGACCTACAGTTTAAACGTGGAATCCGAACCACGGTGGAGGCCTGGCATTCCCCACATTCACAAGTTGTGATTAATACAAATTAACCAAACTCCTACTTTCATTCCACACCTTTGACCATTCCTTGAAAGCATGCGTGTCATATATACACTAGTTAGTGTGTTCAAAAGTAACGAATACATTCAAAATAGGAAAACAATAAAACCCTTGACCGAAATATCCCCCTGATTAATCACGATAGTAGTGAAGCACCCAGAGGGGGGGAGAGGGGCTCTAAGGCTGCAAGTAATTTCAATAAAAACTTAAATTTTACAAAGTAGAACTAAAATATGTAAATGTGCCAAAATGAAAATGCTACGTTTTAAGGCCTGTCTTTCAACTTTATATTAAAAAATCAAACCATTACATATAATTATCAAGGGTTCCCCAAGAAAGTCCCCACTATATAAAAGTGTGGAAATAATATAATTAGTACAGTGTACTGTATCTAAGGCCACTTAATTAAAATTATTAGTCTAATATTCCTGTCTTAGTTATTATTACTTACTACCCGTTCGGGTTGTACGCACTTACGCTAATGTGTAATGGTAGGGTGATTGTGAGATGAAATTGAGGACCTACAGTTAAGCATAGAAGTCTGACACCTTACCCCCAGACCGCCAGGTCACCTCCTGTCTTAGTTAACGCCTCCAAATAACGTCTCAGGGTATTTAATATTCATACGTTTTCCTGTAGCCCAGCACGAAAGAAGATGGTTCCCTTCTCCCAAATAAGTATGACCACCTCCCTTTGTGCGAGCAAGAATGGCTAAACCTAATGAATGAATGGTGGCCTTGAAGGGCGGGGTCCTCTGATATAAAAATAGTGTCACCGGAGCGACAGTAAGTGGAGAGAAGACCCGCAAGAAACTCGTAACGCGCGGATATAAAGATAACGCGTGATTCAGGTAGGTAATAGAACTAGAGCCAAACTTCGCGTCGTGCTGTGGTGTGGTTGGTTTCAAGGAAAAGTGACAGTGAGAATAGTGAAAAACTTTCACCATACTTATTTTTTTAATACAAGATGTGAAACTAATATTTAGATAAAATAATATCCAAGGGTTGTTCATAAACTAAGTACGCATATCGGGGGNGTCACAGTAGTGCTAGGCATGACCAAACGTGACGAGGAATGTATGACATTATTTTACAAGCGTATGGGCCAGCAATCTGCGACTGCGCGCACGTATTGACAAACTATCGACTCATCTAATTCGACTGTCGAACATGTTTCAACAAAAAAAGTTGTATAGGCTTTGCAATTAAAAATACTATTTAAATAGAGGGTAAAGATGCGTGATATTGTGACGTAATAAAAGTAGGGGGATTCACAAAATTGTGACAAGAGGGTACAAAAAAATTGTAACGTACTTTATGAACAGTTTCTTAAGCCTTAGCCCTGTCGAGTGCAAGTCTAAAACCTATTTTGTAGGGTGGTGGGCGGGAGGGTGAAAGGCGTGGCTTCACAACCGACCAAATTATCCTTCCGCGCCAGCAAGAACAAAATAATAGATCACGGAAACCGTAGATGGCGCTAGCTACCGGACAGGTCTTGCGGGAAAATCATACGTTTGGAAATATCAGTTTCCTCGAGAAAGAGTGAAATTTTTATGTTAATATTTTCAACACTCCTTCTAAGATAATATATCGATGTTTATTAATTGTTAAAAATAAAAAAATTGTTATGAAGATGGCAGTTTTTCATTGAAAGACGTCGATTTTATCGATATTTGATCACTGTTATAATTATAGAGGAGGTGTTTATATAAAAAGTATAACTTAATCAACATGCTTCTATTCTTGAACAAACCGTTTCTGAAAAGAGAATTGCAAAACAATAAACATTCTTGAAGATAACCGTTTGTTCCCATGGCTCTGCGTTTCCACGCCAAATGAAAAAGACCAACAACATATTGTATTCAATATAAGGGTTAATCAGGCTCTCAAAGACTATCTAAACCTCCTGACAATATTAGAACAATTTCTCAAATCTACCAATCCCATCCCTGTACTCGGATATCGTTAGGACAGTTATTATTCTCATTTAAAATTGTCCCAAGATGGTTTCTGGTAATCTTAAGTGTGTAAGTGACAAGACCGTTTTACTGCGGTTTATGTTGGTAGCCAATCCTCTAGATTTTTCTCGGGTGTCGAAACTTAATGCGCTGAACAATCACCATTGAGAAAGTCCCTGGTTAGTCTCCCAGATAGCACAGTACGAGTGATTCTCGGTTTTAGCTTATAATAATTATATAGTTTCCCACTCCCCTTCCTTGTAAATGCGAATACATTTATTCTCAAATCCTTCCTATCTTATTAGCGTATGCATTTAGTCCGAAAGGGTACTAAGATGCGGGAGATCGTACTAAATATCTGTTGACGGTTGGGTCAAGGATCTTCATCTTGAACAGCCTTATAGGGTAGGGAACGAGGAAGGTATAATTAGGAGATAGAACACCCACATACGCGTGTAGGGAGAGTTGGAAACTATGTGGCGTACCAACAACTTTGGCGGCCCGGGGCGGGAGTTTCCACCCCCCCCCCCC
>CABEEJ010003269.1:63457-86223 GCA_901482245.1 Timema douglasi
TACAGTTTAACGTGGAATCCGAACCACGGTGGAGGCCTGGCATTCCCCACATTCTCAAGTTGTGATTAATACACGTCTTGTCAGAGGTGAAGGAAGTGTTTGGCAATCAGATAAATCTGTGCCGGGACCGAGGATTGAACCCCGGCCGCCAGCACAGAAGTCTGACACCTTACCCCTAGACCGCCAGGTCACCGACAGTATAGTTTAAAGCAAAAAATTATTTCGCTTTGCTTTTTTTGGACGTGCGCCCAGCCTTACCAAGAGATCATAAATGATCCATAACTGAATCATGATGTTTGTATTTAGTCATAAATACAGGCCCACATCACTTTACAATCGGCAAACAAAATATTAAAATGGTATTGTGTTTTCTAGAAAAAGCCCATCAAGTTTTCCAGGTAGATACATACCTTACATACCTATCTGTTCTGTACTTGATTGGATTTATTTGTCTTTCATTATCAAAGTTTAGTGGCACGAGACAATTAGTTGGGTTTCATATACTTGTTTGACTTTTACTTCTCCCACATTGTTTATAACTTTCACTCAAAGTCAGGCAGTCAAAGAAAGAAAATCAAATCATAGCTAATTGTTTCTTTTTATAAAATGCTACTTTGATAGCACACACTATTGTGCATGATGTATCTCTTAACTTTCTCACTGATGACAAAACAAATGTCCCTCAATAAAAGTACATTATCAATAATGTATTGTAACAAAAGCGAAGCTGGCGTAGGTCATTTACACCAGTCACGCACAACTTTGGTATTTACATAGTATCAATACACCAATCTAGCTGAATAGTAAAATGACACAAAATAGCCCGCTTCGGTGGCCGCGTGATCTAACGCGCTACTCTCGCAGTAGATTTAGAATGCCGATGACGGGGAGATCAAGGTTCGAATCTCAGTGGCGTGTACTCAGAGTTTTTCCCCCCAAAATTGTTTTCCACTTACCTCCATGCAAATGGGGGTATACTTCCTCTAAACTTAACCTTTCTAGTCCCCTAAAGCATCAGCGGAATCAGTGCATATGCGGTGCTAAAAAAAAGTTTAAAACATTTTCTTTTAAATAGTCATAATAACTGTTTCACTTTCACAGTAAGTTACTTATGCCACTCTCGCACAACAATCCAGAGTCTCCAAGCTTTCTTTCTTCTTCATGGTCACCTATCTCGACTACAACAGTACACGCTACACGATGCTGCTGCACCTCCACACACGCATCACAAGTTGAAACAATGTCGAAAAACGATGTTCCCGATTGTGGACTCAACTCGGGGTGAAAGTAGGCGAGACCCGCCTTCCGTGCGTCAACCAAGATCATGTTACACTCAATGGGAATAAAAAGTCTTGAAAGGTTTAGTTATTTTTATTAAATTGTTTACGTCTTCAATGTAAAGCGTGTTTCTTCTTGGAAAGGTTTGAAAAAAATATTATCTTACCTTTGAAATGGTAATTTATTTGGTCAGCAGACGCGATGAGTTGGGAGATCAAGAGTTCGATACCCAAAATGTTTTAGATTCAATTTCAAGCTGCTTAAGTTTAATTGAATAGTTTTAAACGGTCAGTAGTTAGCATATTGGCACTAAAAACTTAATTAGTACTATATTGTGTTCCTATATACAAGACACAAACTCGTGGGGGGGGGGAAGAGAGAGAGAGAGAGATTTACACCAGATATAGAATAATACAATACTAAAACTCTCCTGAACACGATTTTAAATATAGAAATCTTAAGGTGGGATGAACGGGTATGCGAGAAAAAGCCAGTGTTTTTGCAGTTTTTACGGCAAAACATTTTTTTGACCAAAGTAAATCACATATTGCTCGAGTCCAAACATAGAATTTAATTTTCTTCGCTCGATGGGGCTTATTTAAAGAATACGATATCTAAATACTGTTATAATATAACCGCAATTAAATCCATCCATGATATAGTTTCGTTTCCACGCCAAGGCCGCACCAGGCAGTGACCTTGGGACATCCCTCGATAACACGTGACGTCACAAGTCCACAGCGGCTGACAAACATCACTGTGCCCTAACAAGGGGAATTGTGATACAGGATCGAAACCCATAGATAATATTTCGTGAATACTGTTTTAATCCTTTCGAAACCTTAAACAATACATAACTAAGTACTTACAGTACTTAGAAAGTAAGTAAAACCGGAAAACTACTCTAGAATGTTAATGAAACCACCCAACAAAATGGTTACGTCATGTCTACTTGGCTTTTCATCCAAGACGAAGAATTTGGTACACAAATGTTTTCAAAAACCTTTATTCGTGTTATTTTCACGGGATTTCGTGGTCATACCAAGCGATTAAAACAAAAATTCGCAGCATTTTTTTTTCTTATACAATAATAATAAGTCATAAACAAGTGGTCAGTCCCTAACTACAGATCGAGAGGTCCTGAGTTTGATCCCCGGCGCTTCCAGATTTTCCTGTGAAGCAATGGGTCTGGAGCATGGTCAACTCAAGAATCGTGAGGACAAATTAGGAACTACTTTAATAAAGAAGTAGCAGCTCCAGTTTAGAGAACTGAGATTAACGGCTGGAGGGTGTGTTGTGCTGACCACACGACACTCCCTATCAACAAATAACGGCGACAGCCACTCGGTCGGTATGGCTCGCTTGCGGGCCCACGGCATGAAGTTTTATAATCATGATACGCAGTGAGATTGAGAGTGCAATTTTAGTGATTTTGAAAGCAAGAAGATAAAGATAAACAAATGGGTCCAAATCCTAACAGGGGCGTACCCAAAAATATATGTTTTGTGGGCTGCTGTGGCTCGTGATAAACCCAAACAGAAGAGGGCAAGGATATCTTAAAGATAAACCTCTCTTTAAACATATTTAAGTGGGGTTGTTAATTTAAAATAATCTACTGGTGTTAAAAAAAACAAGTTGGGATCTGAACACAGTTAAAACAGTTTGGTATTTTTAATAGACAACTTGGATAAACGGTGCTAAGCTAAAAGAGCCACCCGAAGTCCTCAACAACCATAGTCACAATTATTGTATCAATGTCGTACTTGACGAGACTTGTTCAAGGGAGGCCTCATGTGACACATGAACGCCCCCCTTCTCACCCCTCAAAACCCGGCAGAAGTGCGTGTATACTAAAAAGAATCGCACCGCTACTCACTCGAGTGCGTGCGGGCGAAACTGCAAGTGAAACTGGCAGCGGTTCAAATCCATCAGGACCAAGTGCAATGTGGGTCAATGGCACACTTATCAAAAAACAACACTTTCTTCCTTCCTTCCTCTACAATCGCAATGACCCGCTGGCTTGCACGTGCAGACAACCACAAATCTGGCAATGTTAGGTTCTTGCTGTTGGCAAGGAAGCAACTATTTTTAATTTGGCTACGAAGTTCTTTTGAAACACCTAGTATCTACCAAAAAGAGAATTTCGACGGGCACAGAGAAATGAGACATACATAGAAATTTAATTTATAATTTCCGATAAGCTTCCTGAAGACCGTGACCTTGGTAACAGTTGAGATTTGTTTTAAAGGAATCCAACGATGTATTTGTTGTTTCTTCCGAAAATTGTCACGAATGGGTTATTGACCCTTGAGATCTCATGATGGACTAGAAAAAAATAATCGCCCCTTGCCTACTTATGTTCACCTCTTGAGTACCAGGCCTACGACGAATTTTTTCAAAGCTAAAGAAAACACTAAATATTTTCTGTTGGTGATTGTGACGCACAGCCAGAGAGAAATTAACAATGGCAGGAAGGTGGAAGTTTCACACAGCCATTGTCATCAGTAAAACTTGTTTCATGAGCAGAGGACAGCTCCGGGTGGGGCCATCCTTAGAACTTCATCAAACTATATTACAAAAAAACTATCAATGAAAAACAACAACTTTACTTTAGAAAACTCGATAGGATATAAACGATAATATCAATTTCCTGCCATGTAATAATTACATTGGTTTGACAACGTAGTCCAGTTTTCATCGTCAGGCAGTGAGATGGTCCGTCCTACAGTTCCAGTAACATTCGCGAGAGCGTGATTTAATTCTATATATCAAGAAAATGAGCCTGTTTCAATTAGTTCGAAGAGTAAAATAAAATAAAAAAAGGCTAGGACGAATGCCATTAAATAATATTTCTGTCAACAACAAACACTTTGTGAAAGACAGGAAACGCAGCCCGGGTGGTATTCGGTTGGTAGGTCTTACTACATTCACAAGAGAGTATCGACAGCGGTAACAGGAAGCATGGCGAGAGGGTGTGGTTGGTATCCGAGGTAAATCCTTCAATCACCAACACTTTCGCCGGCCGGAAATAGCAGCTAAACTCCTTTTTTATCTCACCTACCAGTGGTTCAGCACCTAGACGTGCAGTTTCACGTGAACAACATACTATCATCTTCAGCTAACTTTAAACTGTCACGAGGACGTGCTTGCCTAAGATTCCCAGGAGTCACGTGGCTACTGTCAGTTTTTTACAGAAATTGCCCCAGTTTGGTTGGAAGAACAGTAGTCGATATCTACTTCGGTGGCCGCGTGGTCTAAGGTGTAACTATCGTGTTAGACGACTGCTAAAGACAGAGAGATCGGGGTTCGAACCTCGGTCGGGTATACTGTAGGTGACAGCGTATTGAATAAATATGCGTATACGGTGCTAAAAATGATTTTTTTTTAAATCAATAAAATACAAAAATATTTTTTTATTCAACATTGACAACATTTTACTATATTATTAGTGTTATTTTACAGGTGTTGATAATATCTATCAGAAGTGACAGCTGCAGATAACATGACTTGATGTATGAGTATATTAAAACTGTTTAAGTGACGTCAGTAACTATAGTGAGATGAGGTTTGCCGCAGTGTGTATTGTAATGGCTCAAGCTGACCCGTATTCTGAAGCACATGAATAATGGAACTGTCAGGAACCAGCTCTTAGTATCCCAACAGTTGGAGCTGCTTGTGGAAAGTGGAGAGCATTAACTCGTGTCCGAAGAGAAAACAAATGGGAATTATTTGTTTTGGGTAGTGTACTTTAGCGGCATTAGTCTAGTTGTCAACGAATGAATATTACCTAATTTATGATAATATGAGTGAGTAGGTAGTTAATTTAGTTAATTAATACAACTAGATATCAATATTGAGCGGAATCCATCGAACAGTATTGGGTGTGTCCCGGGGGGGGGGGGGGCAAGAAAACCCCNGGAAGTAAGACCACCTCTTTGGGTTCAGAGCAAATAAAGTCAAGATCCGTCGACGTCTCGAGGACGAAATTTTTTCCCGATTTTAATACTTCTCCAATGCATGCAAGTAATGGGCGACTTAATGGGGTGAAATAGTCAATATAGAAATTAAAAAAAAGTAGTAATCTAAGGTTGATGATTAGTTTTCCTATCAGTTGGTTAATCGGCCCCGTGGTGTAGTGGTCAGTGCACCTAACTACGAGCTTTGCTTAGGAATCCCGGGTTTGATTCCTTGGATATTTTTCCCGAAAGGGGAATTACCTCAACTGTCACCAAAGTTGGCTTAGTTGGATTTAAGTGTTTCCACTGGTTCCACACCCTCATACTCACTATCACCATCACCTCATCTCATCGGGACATGGAAAGGATGTAAGCTTAGTTAGTACATTCGGGCGTCCCCTGGACAACGGTGCATTAGTACTGGATAATATTGCCACAAACTGAACTGTACTCCATTCACGGTAAGGTTTTTTCTCTGGAAGGTCTTTTTTCCTACCGATATGCTACTATATAATAGATTTCTGGTAGGAAAAAAGGCATTTCAGAAAACGATTCCTACGCTGAACATACTTTATGTGTGATGTAGCCCAGATGCGAAAAATTATCATCATCGTTAAGTTGTTTGAAAACGGCATACTACGTGACATCCTTGGTCCTGTGGCCGCATGATCTAAAGCACTACTCTCGCAGTAGACCAAACTGCCAATGACGGGGAGATCACGGTTCGAATCTCGGCTGGGTGTACTAGTGTTTTTCCACTCTTCATCCACGCAAATTCTGCTACACTTCCTTGGAAATATAATCTTCATAATCCCTAAAACCATTATTATAATAAATATATAAGCCCCAAAGAAATGCTAAAAACAAAATACGTTTAAATTATCAAACTTTGGGTCCACTTAAGTTAAAAAGAGCGTCTGTGAATAAATCGGCCACAAGTTGTCAACCGAATGAATTAAGGCGACCAGGAAACCTCGTCACCGCCGCACCAGCCACAAGCACGCACCCGTGTGATCGGCGGGGATGACAACAGGATACATCCGGCAAGTGACGTGGCCTTGATAAGAACCAAGGGCACACAACACAGCAGGAAGACACGACACACTTAGCACCGGGACGAGAGTTCGAGTCCCGGCAAGCAGACGGACATCCGTCGTTACCACGTGTCCTACCGGTTTCAGAGATATTTCCGCGGCTATCTAACTAAACCTACGGTTGTCTGCAGGCGCGACGCGCACAGGTGGCCGTGTGGTATGAGTCGTTAGAATAGTACTTGTGATTAGTTGTCGTTTATAAAGAGGAAGGGTGCCCTGAGGGTGTTTTTCTCCCGGTCTCTCTCCACGATAGTGCAGATGCACTTTCTCTAAATTACCCTTCTCACCCATTTCCCAATAATAATAATAATAAATATTATTATTATTATTATTAGCACCGCGTCTTACTACCCGTTCGGGCTATACGCACTTACGCTAATGTGTAATGGGTAGGGTGATTGTGAGATTAAATGGAGGACCTACAGGTTAACGTGGGATCCGAACCACGGTGGGAGGCCTGGCATTCCCCACATTCACAAGTTGTGAATTATACACGTCTTGTCAGAGGTGAAAAAAGGATTGAACCCCGGACCCCAGCACAGAAGTCCAACACCTTACCCTTAGACCCCCAGGTCACCTCCCCATAGTTAAAGACGTCAATAATATATGCTATCCATATTGGGGAGGAAAAGGTCAAGACACCGATACCACATTGGTGGTCCCACCGTTCGAATCCCGTTCGGGAGCACTAGGAAAGGGGTTCTAATGTGATTTATCCTTGTTTCCCCATCTCTTACCACGCTAATGAGGGTGAATTTCTCCCTTGTATCTATATCAACGAATGTAGATCACATTAACACGGTGAAGTAGTTTTTTTTTAGCGCCACATCTTACTATCCAGTCGGGGATACGCTTATGTACTAATTTATTACGCTCGTGGTTTTAGGGATTATAAGGATTATATTTATAGGAAGTGTACCCGCATTTTCGTAGAAGAAAAATAGAAAACTAATTTGGAAAAACCATCCTCAGTACACCCGACCAAGATACGAACCTCGGTCTCTCGGCAGACAAGCCTACTGCGAGAGTAGCGCGTTAGACCACGAAGCCACCGAAGCGGGTTACGATGAAGATAATATAGTAACCAACTTTTTCTAGCTGTCAAATATGTCCGTTCATAAGAAAACTGGGATATAGGCTCAGTAGGCCTATAGTCCGTAGTTCAATACCACCGGTAATAATAATTATTATTGTGAACGCTAGAAGTATAATAATAATTAAAGACATTTAAATGTCTTCAAATATCAAGTTCTCTATGGACAGTGGTGAAAACCATTATTTCTTGTTGATGTGGCTTTACATCCATGGATGCGGCAGTCAGTCTTTGAGTCCAAAGTGTTGAGATTAGACCCAGAGCATGGCTCTACGTATGTTAGTACTAGCCTTTCCGCTTAAAATGCAACGAAGCACTGGGATCAGAGAAAAGGTAAATGAATTGGTAGCAAAGTGAAGTTGAGAGACAGAGTAGACAGGTTGGGCAAAACGCCCCACGGTCATGACTCATGGGTGACTTCGAGAATTATCGCTAGAGCTTTGGTAAAACTGGCAAGGTTCAAATTTAAGGCAGCCAGCCACCTCGGTAAGCGAGGAAATATAAATCGCTGACAGACCACACAGCTTAAAAAAGAGGTATGTTTTATATTTGTTCTATGCTTATACTCCCTTTCGTCTTTAAGGTACAACCACCCTTTGTTATTTCAATACGAAGAGGAAAGAGACAACTATAAAACTCCTTATCCCAAGGTAAAGAGGCAAACTCGCTGTTGGTTCTCAGAATATATTAAAATGTTCATTTTGAGCTTGTAAAAAAATTACTCTATTTGTTAGAGGAAGGCTAAATAAATCTAGAGCCCCTTTGCACTAAGCCGTGTCTCAAAACTCCGCAAATATTATTAAAAACTTGTTGAAAATGAATTAACGTCCCATTATCACAATTTTTTATATTATTCGTACTCATAATATAGGTTTGTTAAGGGAAAAGATCCCTGTTAAGAGTATTTAAACTTTAACTTGGTGTGGACTATATTTTTCGATAAACTTATCATAGAATTAAATATTGCGTTTGGAGCTGAAGGTCAACGCACCCAAGGCGGCCCCCTTAGTGAACAAGTGATATTTTCCTCATTATATGTTTAGTTTGAAACCACGCTCGGTCGGTGGATGCTGGCACGATGCCACGAGACGCACTTATTAACACCTCACACACGTGCGTGTCAGTGTATGTGCGACTGCCCACCATCACTAGTATCTACAGAGTCTGGGGGTCAATGAAACCAAAACTACTATAAGATTTACAAACAATATATTATATATTGCAGGTTGGGCGAACTATTATTCTTGTTTTGACTTTTTACAGTTTACAACATGGAGATGTAAACTATTTCAACAAAATCTAGAATTATACTTTATTGACGTATAGTAACACTTAACTAATTGTATATAATACGAGTGTTTAACCTACTTTTGCACTTTCTAGAGTCATACCCAAGGATATCGTATAGTTTCTCTACGGCATATGCTATCGAGATTTTACCAGGCCTGTGTGTGTGTGTGTTATTAGTTAAGTGTTTTGATTTTCTTCGTGTGTTATAATATACAGCAAGAGTGTAATAAACTTGTACATTATAACCTTTATAGTTATTGAACTTTGTGCAGGTGGAAAATCCGACCCTTTTCCTGGATAGCAAATGTTATTAAAAGTAAAAAAATACATATATTTTTACTTTATTATTATTATTATTATTATTATTAGCACCGCGTCTTACTACCCGTTCGGGTTATACGCTTTAAGTACTAATTACGCTAATGTGTAATGGTAGGGTGATTGTGAGATGAAATGAAAGGACCTACAGTTTAACGTGGAATCCGAACCACGGTGGAGGCCTGGCATTCATTTTTACTGTAAAATTGTATATTGTCTTTTACCCGTCCGGGCCATCACCATATTTATACTAATGCAATAGGCATGAGAAGAGTAGAATTTAGAGAAAGTCTACTCCCATATAATAAAGGGAAACGAGTTATAAAAATGCACCTCAGTATGTCCAGCCGAGATTCGAACCTCGATATACCCTTCAGTAGAAGACCAAATGTATGGCGTGCACATAAATAAATTAGACCAACTTCCGATGAGTTGTCAAACTTAACAAATGTATTCACATCACGTGCATTACCGGGCGGTAAATAAAAAACTCTCATAATAGATTCTGTACCTATTATAATTTTTTGTGGGAATGAGTGGGCTAAGTGCCCGTGTTAATCTACACTAATATTATAAAGAGGAAAGATTAGATTTTTTGTGGGAATAGAGTGGGCTAAGTGCCCGTGTTAATCTACACTAATATTATAAAAAGGAAAGATTAGATTTTTTTTTTGTAATGGATAAACTCAAAAACTACTGGATCGATTTTAAAAATTCTTTCACAAATATAAAGCTACATTATCAGCGAGTAGCATAAGCTATATTTTATTTTGAAAATTCAATTTATTCCTCATAAAAATGTCGATAGTCACTCATATTTTATGGTAGAGTCTATGATGATTCATTCAATATGTGTGTTGAAAATAATAATGCAGGGGGGGCGGGGGGGTCTAGTAGTATATATTTTTAAACTAAATTAATGATTGTAGTTGAGACCGGCATGAACAAATTTTAATCGGAAGTCAGATGCCTAATATGTCTCATTTTAGGGTACAGTTGTTTGGTTTACCTGCAAATGCAAATAAGATATCACTTACCCGATTTAATAACAGAGCTCCAAAATATCGACTTATACCCGTTTAAAAAAAGCACCCAAATGGCTCTTAAGATTCCAATGAAGATTTATGTCCCCATAATTTCATCCAAGTTATATATTATAAAACTAATATTGTATCGATCACACGCGGTATTTATTAAGATTCTAACCTCAGCCATTCCCATAGCCCCAAATGAAACTTTCATTTTACTTTCATCCCCTTCACTACCCCTCCTTACAACGCTCTTCTTTGCAAGGTCTTATTCAATTTTAAATTTCTGAAACAAAGGACCTAGCTTGTAACTCCTTTGTTTTTGTTTCCAAACAATATTTCCTCTTTCTCTTTTTCTAACTTTTTCCGGTCTATTCTTTTTGTTGTTTTAACTCCTTGGATTTACTAACTGCTGTTCCTTCTTTTTTTTTCCTTTTGACCTTCTCTAGATAATCAATGTAACCTCTGAGCGCAATATTTGCTAAACTTAGCATTCTTTTTATAAGTAGTATATCAGGTTTATTATTACAAAAAAAAAAGGAAACCTATAATAATGTTATTTATTGAATCCAAAACTGTCTGGTAATCTAGACCAAGTTTGTTTGAAATTGCTGGTCGATAGGTAAACAATATAAGATTATTGATAATCTAAACCAAAAAATTGGGCTGCTTTCCACAAAATAATAGAACACTTAAGGGACAATTCAGGAATAAAAAAACATCAGCCGAGATTGAACTAAAACATCAAACATCGACCGTATCACTTCATTAATGACATTCAATTTATTATTCATAAGACAGTGGTTTATGATGTTTTACTCAGAGCGTGATTGGATTGTTAAACTAAATGTAAATTAATTTACCGATAAAGCGATGAATTATCGACATCAGTTAATTGCAGAATATCCCATCACTACGACCAGGTCAACAAACACACCAAATCTACATCGGTGACCATTCATGGCCGTCGTGGTATAAAATAAGAAATTGTCGTTTGTGATGCGACGAAAGACAACATCTATGATAATATAATATTTAGCACCGCGTCTTACTACCCGTTCGGGTTATACGCTTTAAGTACTAATTACTCAATGGATTAGGAATTGGAAAGGTTGAATTAGAGGAAGTGAAACCGCATTTGCGTGGAGGGAGAGTGGAAAACCATTTAGGAAAAACCGCCCCCAGTTCACCCGACCGAGATTCGAAGCTCGATCTCCCCGTCCTCAGCAGTCGAGCTTAGCACGACAAGCGCGTTATCCGACTACGCCACCGAGGCGGGTGACAACATCTATGATTTGTGAATTATGTTTACAAATATTATGGTGAACGATCAAGTTTTGAGAGGATATTTACCAAGACTTGGCTTTAGTTTAATTTTAATAGAGCATACATTTCAATTGAATGCAGTTTTTAAGTAAGTAGACACCGGCTTGCACAATTTACAAACAAGCCTCACCCAACTCCCCTAGAGAAAACCTGACAGGTGAGGCGTGTGTTCGTGGGAATGTTCACATTATAAAGGTAGGCCTAGATGTAAACCAGGAACTTTCATTAAAGTAGAAAAAAAGATCGCTTAGCACAAATGGTATTTACCTGGAAGCTTGTAGTAGATTACTACAATCTACTCGTCCACTATGGACGTGCACAAGTCAAGGTTGGACTAATACACACTAGGTGGCTATTTTTCGAGTCCCTGTTAGAACCAGGGTTGTTATAATTTACCTAGCCCAAGAAAGACCACATGGTTTTTTTAAACACTTAAAAAACAAAAAACTTATATTTTGGATAAAAATCAAACGTCTATTAGGTTTGTCATTCAACCTTTTGGTTCAATAATAATAATAATAATAATAATAATAATAATAATAATAATAATAATACATTGATTTGTACATGGTGTTACACACAAGTTTTGAAATTCCAGATTTTATACAATAGACTAAGCTATAGAATATGTTCTCATTGGTTGAACAAAATAATATGTTCAACTAGCAACTCACTTGGGATAATATCATTTTGAGCTACCCACACTGTATTAATGAAGCCCTATAAATAATACTTTGTCAAAAAAACAAATGAGATAACAAAAGTTCTTACCTCTTATCTTTAACTAAAGAAAGCAACCAATCAATTCTACAGCTGGCTTGCCAGTAATTTGATGCGTGGTCTCCTCTCCCCCCTCTTTCTATTCCTTCTACACAAAGCCTTTTATTTTAAACCTGTTAGCTTATACAGTATTATTGCCAATAATCATATTGTTGCATTATTGTTTTCCTTTATTATGTCTTATCACTCCTTGACTTACTATATTAAAATTAAAATATGTTTCTCTGGATCCCGAATAATTAATATATGAGAATTACTGTATTGGTTTAATCATATATCGTACATAATATCCTCAATTAAACCACAAAAACTAATATAGCCGTAATGTTTTTTTAAATAGCCCGGGTTTTCCCCAACCCTGGTTAGAAAAATCAAGTATCCGTAGGAGACTGATGTACACGAGTGCTTAGTACTGTACTTAAATATGAGCTTCTCAATGTGGCTTCATTAAGTTTGGGAGGCCTAACATATTTTTAAAAATCGAAGCCACAGACACGAAATAATGTAAGAAACGAAACTTTGCCTCTGATATCAAAATCATTTTATTACAGCCGAGCCGACCTTCATAGTTGGTGGATCCCAAGAAGCGGAAAAGGCAGGAATGGATTAATTACTTCAATTGCTTCCAGCTGGCTAATGTTTTCCGGGAACTGTCAAGAGGAGCGCATGCGCAGCGGTGAGGGTGTGTTATGCAACAAAGCACATCCTTGTAAAATAATAAACAGTTGCGACATTCAGTAACGACAACAAACTTTCTGTAGACCCGCGTTGGCTCTGTGTGTAGTTGGGCGACCAGTGATCAAACTGGGTTATTTCATTCCCCTGTTGTTTTTTAGAGATATGTTTTCCTCTAGTGATCAAAAAATATGATTGGGCACAAGATTAGAGTGTGCCTGATTTGACGAAAGATGTGTGTTAAATGCCGACAGGATGCACTAATAGCGATTTAATACGTACACAAAGTTCCCCTTTATACAGTAGAACCATGGCTTCTTTGGTGCTGACTGACAGCTAAAAGCTTTGAAAAGTTACCAGACCAAATTATGTATCCCTACGCCGAACAATATGATCTGCAAAAACATGTGTTTATCAGCTGTCACTTCTGACGGTCAAAATTTAGGTATATACCTAAATGTTGACTGTCAGTGCACCAAAGAAGCCATGGGGCTACTGTAGGTGGCCTCCGGTTTAACCTGCTTGCCCACTTCCTTGTTTATGTGTTATTATTATTACTATATATGAAGGTATAACACTTGTGTTTACCGTGTCATATAGGCCTATATTTACACCCGGGCTGAATTTTATTTGCAATGTATGTTAACTGATTTAACCACTCAAAAAAATCAAATAAAGTAATTATTCAAGGCGGAGTGAAGCTGGAATACTTTGAACAAAGTTCTTCCATGGCTTCCACAACACGAATTTCGATAACAGGAGAGCGGTGGCACGCGACATCGCATTCGGCTCGTGTAGCCTTATCTTAACATGGAACTACCTGCGAGGGCGTTAGCAGCCTATTCACCCAATTAGACATGGCGCTATAATTATATGTTCAATATTAGTTAAATCCCTAAATTGCGACGATCCAAGCCTCCAATATTGTGTCATGACGAAGTTCCCACGGACCCGGTCAGATGACAGTCACATCAAGGCGCCGAGAAGTGTCACAACACGACCCTCGCACCGAGGTCAACTCGACTAGAACTAGCCGTCCAAGGGCTTTTCGCAACAAGGCGACACACACATACGATGAGAAATATCGCCAGGGAGTGACACAATTATTGTCGCTTTAGGAAATTAAAACAAGAGCTATTTTATGTGCGCTGCGTAGGCCTACCCGCCCGCATAGCTACCATAAGAGAGTAGGAATAAGGGAGGTATAACTTCAAGGAAATGAATACAAATTTGCGTGACGATGAAGTAAAATCATTTGAGGGGGGATTACACCCATCCGGCATTCAAACACCGACCACTCCGTCCTTGGTTCGTGTTCCAATATGAGGGTAAAAAGCAGTTAACATTATTTTGTTCGTATTATAGAGATAGCTACGTTTGGTAAGCACTGTATTTAAATAAAATCCCAGAATCCTCGAGACAGTAAAGGAGCATGTGTCTGCACCACGAGATGGAGAATGTGATTTATTAAAACAAAAGTAGGCCTATACTTAAAAATTCTCTTAAGTTTCTTCACATTGCAAAATTAGAATTAGTAGACCCTTTTGCTATCGCTCATAGAAATATCTCATGTGCACGTTGAATACCGTGGTCAAGCAGTGTTGTCAAGTGACCAACATATCCAGGACACACGACACGGTCGCCTACATACACACGCGCTACTTGGAAACGAAGAAAGTCGGACCAAACTTTTCAATTGGACAGGTCATCGTCATAACAGTAATAATAATAATGATAATAATGCATTAGCCTATAGTGTTGACCAACAGTCGTGAGACCTATGGCAGGCCAGCACTGAAAAGCACAAATAATAATAATAAATAGCCAACTAATGCTACATACTGACGAATAATTACAAAAAAATAAGGCATAATTATTAATGATAGCTGACAAAGATAATAAATAAATACGGGGCTCAATCCTCGGTCCCGGCACAAATCTATCTGATTGCCAAACCCTTCCTTCACCTCTGACAAGACATTTTGTGAATGTGGGGAATGCCAGGCCTCCACCGTGGTTCGGATTCTACGTTAAACTGTAGGTCCTCCATTTCATCTCACAATCACCCTACCGTTACACATTAGCGTAAGTGCGTGTAACCCAAACGGGTAGTAAGACGCGGTGCTAATAATAATAATAAATAACTCAAGCGTATTGAAAGCGTAAGTATTTAAAAAGGAAGTAAGAAAATCAGGAAAAGGTAAATTTAAATATTTGAGGCAGAGCCTCTATAATTGCACAAAACGCCTCACATCTCCTAGCCTCGACCAAACAAATATCTATATCGCTATGTGCTATGCTGTTGGATGGCTGCATACACCGAGCAGGGCAAAAATAATCTAACTCACTGAATTCACATTATGTAAAATAAATAAGCTAAATATTGAAAACCACACAGTTTATTGATAGAAAAAAAATCACGTGAAATAAGTTAAAATATGCTTTCATTCAAAAGAAAACAATCAAACTAAAAACATAGGCCTGGATAAAAAAAAAGAATATCCCCAGTGCGCACGACCGGGGTTGAATTCCAGTGGACTGCAGATGACCGGGAGACGGTGGTTCTATTCCGGTCAGGAACTGAGTGTTTTTTCCTAAAATGGTTTCTCACTCTTTCCACGCAAATTCTGGGTACATTCAATCTAAATATAACCTCCCTAATCTCTGAACACCATTAGTGTAATCAGTACACAAGCGTATAACCCAAAAGGGTCATTAGACACGGTGCTAAAAAAAACGGGACGTAAATTCATTACAATTCTTCAAATGGATCTGCATAGATTTTAAAAAAAGTCAAGGGTGAAACGCCTTTATAGGGAAAATAGCAGAAACATCTGCCCTATAGCGCACAGCCTACGCTCAAAGTCAAAAGGGGCGGTGTCCAGTTAAAGGTCGCATTACGAACGGTCCACGCCGATAATTGAACTAGTTGTTCAATGACGTGGGCTAACGTTATCGCTTGGCCACGTTCCATGACATTAAAAGTAGGTTTTTGTTTTTGTTTTGAGGTGTATTTTTTAGTTTCTTTGAGTAAAGGAAGTTATAAATACCCGTGACAGCTTTCATAGTGAATTTTTCATAGGAAGGGAAAATCCATATTGGACTATATATATTTTTAAGCTGTCAACATTTATTCCATTTTACTATAATATTAGTGTTTTCCTATAGTTTTTGATAAGTAACAGCTACATAGCACACAACTTAGGTCTAAAGTTTGAATTTACGTGTAGCTTTTATTTCAGCTATATTTATGAAAATTGGACAGTTATCTTATTCCGTTTATTATCTCACGGTGTCTATTTATTTAAATATGTCGTAACAGGGAGTCGTACCATCTCTCCGAAAGAGTTGATCAAGAGTCTGCAGTGTTACGTCTCAACGCTCCCGACCATGTCCGAGAATTTTGGTAAGAGGGAAAGGAGGGTCTTGATCATGTTCCCAGTTGTGAAGGAAGAGATATCACTACTCGTGTGGGTTAGTTGCTACCTGATAATCAACTTCCTGGAGGTGCAGTATACTCCATTCACGGTAGGAATTACTCTCTGAAAGGCCTTTTTTCCTACCAATATTCTACTATATAGTAGATTTCTGGTAGGGAAAAAGGCCTTTTAGAGAACAATTCCTACGGTGAACGGACATTAGGTTATTTTGTTCTGTTATTTTTCCCCGTCGTGTGTCGAAAAGTACTAGTTTGATTTAGTAGCTAATAAAACTTACCAGGAGTTAAGTACTCGGTCATCAAACTTGTCTTTGTCTGAGGAGGCTGTAATACAACCAACGGATTGTTCTTTTAGGATGGCTCTTCCATAATCTCTTTAGAACGAATGTTGGTGTATTTATTTAAATTCCCTCTCTTCCTTCTGTTCTGGGTAACATAATATTGGTGACTGATGGTCAGCACTAGTACTATAGCGTACTAACATAAATTAGTTTAGACAAATTTATCAATGCGCAGAAACATTCGAAGAAATCCATCGTTTGATCATGGATTCGCTATTTGAGACGCGTAGAATTAGTTACACAAATACAATCACATTTCGATAATTCATTTGTTCCACCGTAGTAAAATGTCGCTATCCACACGTGTAGAGCAGCGCGGGGAGGGGGCGTCGCGTTGGTGAATGACTGGAAATGTCAGCCCCCGTGCGGTGTTGTCATGGAGACGTCACGCTGTTGCCAAGTTACACCGGGCTGCGGCTATAATCAATTCCCTTAGTCCCCTTTGGGGAGGAAACCGGCATAGCCACAGCGCAGAATGGCATTTCCGGGAGACAGGCTCAGAAAGGTAATTGATCTGAGAATTTTGTATCGATACGTTCTGACGTATTAGCTATTACCTGACCGGTTTGAAAAAATAGTTAAGGAAAAAGGTCAGCCCAGGTCAATAAAGGCAGAGTAGTCATCGTGAAGTCAACCCTGCAGATAATTTAAGAATGGACCGCGTACTTTCGAACACATGACGATCAGTCGTGAGTCGGCCAAACTTCTTATTATTCTGAGGGTTCCTGGTTTATTTCCGACCAAACCTATTATTAGTCACTAATAAGTTTAATTTAGGGTGGTTCCCGTTCACAAAGTGTAAACTTGTATCTGTAGTCCTGTAATTGCGTCAAGGCCAACACCGGAATTTGATGGTTTTTCACACACTTTTTGTGACGTAGAGACTTGGTTTGAAGCCAGCTTCGAGCGACTTTTAACCAACCACATAATGTACTCACCCTGGATTTGAACCAAAGACACTCGAATAGTTGCAAGACAAGAGACAAGACTAATTTTTGTATTGGCACTCAACTTTAAGGGGTGGATGGGAATCAACACAGGTTCTCAATGTACACTAAAAATTAAGGGTAGCGACAAGCAGTTGAAAAACGTATACATCCACCATCACTTTACCTTAAAATAATGAACTATATACGTATTACCTTGGGCACGAGTCAAACCTGGAAAACCTAACGGTAAAACATGATCATTTACGGGTTAAACCAAAGATTCTGGGTTCGATTTTCCCAGTTGTCATTTTCTAATTAATTTGGTATTAAGATATTATGGGTACCTATGGTTTTAATTTGTAAAAAACATATAATAATTATTATTTTACAGACTAATCTTTCGTTTCGTTTACGGGAATATATTATTATTATTATTATTATTATTATTATTATTATTATTATTATTATTATTATTAGCACCGCGTCTTACTACCCGTTCAGGTTATACGCACTTACGCTAATGTGTAATGGTAGGGTGATTGTGAGATGAAATGGAGGACCTACAGTTTAACGTGGAATCCGAACCACGGTGGTGGCATTCCCCACATTCACAAGATGTCTTGTCAGAGGTGAAGGAAGGGTTTGGTAATCAGATAAATCTGTGCCGGGACCGAGGATTGAACCCCGGCCGCCAGCACTTGAGTCTGACACCTTACCCCTAGACCGCCAGGTCACCCTACGGGAATATAAACTATCCAATGAAGCACAAGGCGGTGGTTATAACCTACATTGCGGAGCAGCTCGCCAACACTAAGTGCTCGCTCTTGGCAATATTAAACATTCTATCAGACATGCCGAACCCACGCCCTATAAAAATGGTTTGTAGCCTACAATTCAGGCAAAGAGCATACCATTATCAAGGGATTCCATGCATACTTCAAACCCCCGTACGAAGAAAATAAAAGTGTTAGAAACAGGTGAAGCTTTGCTTTCAACCAAAAATGGATCAACTGGTTCATGATATTCACGGGGAAACTGGCGGAATAAGGTTTTCTTACATTCCAGATGAATTTATGTCGCTTATGAAGGATGTTTATTCCTTACATTTAAGCATTAGATACCTTGATTGTTAGTTGCGTGGTTGAAAGCCCTTTTTTGTTTTGCATCGCATCTTACTTACTACCTGAGCAGGATATTTGTATTTAATTACCTGAGTAAGGTAGGGACAAAATAGTCAACATTCATTTGCATATCGATAAAGTGGGAAACTATTTAGGAACAGCAACCTCAGTCCAGCCGGTATTCGCACTCAAGACTTTTCCGTGAACGTAAACTAGACTAGGCGATGTTTACGTTTAGCGTTTACCTTTATTAAATCTGCCTTTTCTGGTCCAAAGCTATTCTGACGTAACGAAATAGTTGACACGAAATGTGGCGCAGTGAAAACTTTCTCCTGGCGACCAACACGAGACCGACGAACTCCGGTCAAGTTTGGACGTCCAGTGAAAGGAAGTTGTTCCAGATAAGAACGAGGTGATCTGTTACCGGTGTTAGCTGACCCACACATCTGAGACTAGACTAGCCGGGACCAGACGTTCGCTAACAAATCACCCACCCCCTTATTTGGGGTATTTAACATCAGCACAGGATGGTTGTTTACAGAGATAACGAGCTATGAGACGTCACACAGACCTAAGCCTGTCAAAAAGGGTATATTAATTCGTTCTAATACGCTTCGATGTTCTCTTATTATATAGTATTACGATCCAGTGCCAATCGGACTCGGCCGAGTAGGTCCGGGGTTCTAATCAATCACCTGAACTTTGAGAGAGGGGGTTAGAGGGTTAGCTTCAATGAACGACATGTACAAATCATGCAATATTTACTTCAATAATAATTATGTATTGAAAATAGCTCGAACATTAGTAAAGGCGCGTAGTGCTTACGTCAGTATTACTAGTTTTATAATTCTAAGGATATACTGTACGCTCAACACGAATCTTACTAATTTGTTAATTAATAATATGGTGTGGAGTGAATAGTCTAGAATGAAAGGAATTCATTCGTTGAAGAGTGGAGAAAATATGGAAATAAATACTACAAAGAAAAAATATCCTTATTGAACCCGAGATTCTTAGACAAAATTTACAGTTGGTCACCCGCTTCGTAGTGGAGAGTAAATTACTCCTAAATTAAGCTACAACAATACTATTAGGGCCTCAATCAATTATTATAAGCACATGGGACATCACTTAAGGCGAGTTCTCAAGTGTAATTTTCAATTGATCATTTTAAACGATTCACTGAACATTAATATAAAATGGACGTCAGAATATTCATTTCACTATAATGAATCATTATTTAACGCTTTCATCAAAAGTGAAAATATGTTTTCTAGTTTCGACTTGTGTTGATGTCTGGACAGGCCAGAAAGCCTTTAATGAAATGTGTGTTGAGACACTTATTTATTTTTACTTAGCATAATATAATTATGTTCTAGCTCGTGCAATGGCTGCACACATACTTCACAAATCGCAGCTCGCATTAATTATACACGACACCATTTTTATAAATGAAACCGTAGTTGATCAGTTTCATCATGATCAAGGACACACGTGGACCAATTCCTTTCATTTTCATTTAAAAAAAATTAATAATTGGAAATGATTAGGTCTCTAATTGAATATGACAAGTGAGAACACGCCTTTAGGCTTATAGTAAATTCTAAATCACTATTATTACTACCTCACTTGTTCGTCACAAGTTTAGTCTTAGAAAACTTTGAAACCATCTGGACTAGATTAGATCTACGTCAGTCCATTTCATGGGAGAATGAACAACCGTTGGAGGCTCGACGCCTTCATAATCTGCTCTCCAGTCGAGTCCAGCCTGCGCCATTGTTTGGCGAACAGTGTGTATGTGATTCATCTCGTGCAGAGGAGTGCAAAGTATTTATAGCGACCTTAAGTGGTGAGCGCGGAGGTGTATCAGGTTTCCAAACACAGACGTCTTGTCACCGTGAAAATTAGGACAAACTCGTCACGGGTAAAAGTGTTACAGGTAACAAAAGAGTTTAAATCTTTTATCGGTAACTACCTTACAATGTTGGGTGTATTTATTTTGAAATGATTTTATTTTTTAGTGTTGGTCAATCGTAGCACGGTATGTTGTCATGATAGAAAAACCAGCATAAAAATAATAATGCATATTTTTCCCGAAAAAAAATAATTAGAACGTTTGAAAATCCCATTAAATGTTTAAATTTCAAAACAATAATTATACCCTAGTAATAAAAAGAAAATTATTTTCATGTACACGAAAGAAAAATTATGTAAAATTAGTTTCGTTTAGTTTTAAAAGGTCAACTTTATCACAATCTCAATTATTATGAAAAAAAAAGTGTATATATATATATATATATATGGTAGGCTTCTTTAGTTCTAAATTTTTCATATGGTCCTGTGTATCAATAATCAAATTTATATGGCGAAAATTTTATATAGCTTCGATAACACTATGTTGTCAAAAAAAAATTACAATAGAGGAACAAAATTCAACCTGTAACTTGTCTTAGCCAGATGAAGGGTTTAGTTTAGAAAACAAAATGGAGGCGTGAAGCGTGGAGAAAAATATCGCAAGATGTCAAGAGACGACAGCGCGTCTGGAAATTAATTTCTTAGCCGAGCGAGCCGAGAAGAGAAAAGACGACCCAGAAAAGGAGACAATGTGAGATGAATACAGCCTCCAAGCGTCAAGCTGATCCTGGCAACATGTGCAGATTACCCAGACGGTCCCACCAGAACAAAGCAGCGTCATGGTGTCTTATCAACCTGACCAATGAAATTAGAAACTTTTCCCTGATTTCCCTTGATCATTTCCTGAAATTCCCGACTCAAAAGTATGTCTCAACCTTCTACCAACTCCCTGCACGTTTTTTATTATTTTTTATGAATAATAATAAGTTTTAACATTCAAATGAACATGTTTTTAACGTGTATTAACAGTCTACTAAGATTATTAGATTATAAAATGTTATACAAAGATAAAAAAAATAAAGACAGTTTGAATCAAATTGTAATGTACTGATTTAGTGATTATTATATTTCATATTTTGAGTAAAACAACATTTTCCCAGATTTTTTTTAATTTACCAAATTCCCGGCTGATTACAGTTTTCCCGGATGGTAAACACCCTGTAGCGTGGATCAAGACCATCCCTCTTAGAGAACTTGTTCTTGAGCATCATTTTTTGTTGGGAAAACATTTAGAGAAAATGTACACACTTTTGCGTGGAGGGAGTGTGGAAATACAATTTAAGAAAAGCCTTCAGTGTAACCAGCAGAGATACAAACCCCAACCTCCCCATAGTCAGCAAACTAGACCATACGATGATAACGTCTCAGCCCGTATGTTCATCGATGCGGGTCATTGTCGAATTTTGGGATCCTGATATAAAGGGAATGTGGCATAAGACTAGTGCGGGAATCTGATGAACTACAGTAGCCCCATGGCTTCTTTGGTACTGACTGACAGCTCACAGCTATAAAAAGCTACCAGACCAAATTACGTATCCTTACGCCGAACTATATGATCTGCAAAAACATGTGTTTAACAAATGTCACTTCTGAAAGTCAAAAGATAGTTGTAAGCCTGGCCCACAGACAAGGATATTATGGAAGTCAAGTTGAGTCCATCAACACTGGGGTTCGCTAGTGTCAATGAACAGTGTGTTTACTCTCTTTAAGCACCGCGTCTTACTACCAGTTCGGGTTATACGCTTATGTGCTAATTACGATAATGGTTTTTGGGATAAAAGGAAGGTTATATTTAGAGGAAGTGTACCCATATTTGCATGGAGTAAGAGTGAAAAACAATTTTGGAAAAAACCTCAATACACCCGACCTAGATTATAACCTTGATCTCTTTGCCGTCTACAATAAATCTACTGCGAGAGTGACACCTTAGACCATGCAGCCACCGAAGTGGGTAATGCTCAGGTGAAAAACCCTTCCAAAAGTGCACTGTTCATCATAAAGAGAACATTGTAATGTGCAATGTGAGTAAGCTCTTTGTGAGGTAGGATTATGTGAAGAGGGGTTGGGTCACTACCTGAATCTAGCTTTGTGGAAGCCAGCCTATTGACTTGAGAAGGATATTTGTGTATTTTCTTAGTGAAACCATGTTTGAATAGAGATTTTTTTTTAAAAAATCCCCCCCCC
>CABEEJ010003270.1:8056-27586 GCA_901482245.1 Timema douglasi
TATATATATATATATATATATTATCTTTAACAGTACTACAACTTAACAAGGATTTTGTATCTCAAATAATTAATAATAATAATAATAATAATAATAATATTTAACACCGCGTCTTACTACCCGTTCTAGTTATACGCTTTAAGTATTAATTACTCTAATGGATTAGGAATTGAGAAGGTTGACGTAGAGAAAGTGAACCCGCATTTGCGTGGAGGGAGAGTGGGAAACCATTTAGGGAAAACCACCCCCAGTTCAGCCGACCGAGATTCGAACCTCGATCTCCCCGTCCTCGGCAGTCGAGCTCAACACGACAAGCGCGTTAGCCAACTACGCCATCGAGGCGGGTCTCAAATAATTGATAAGAAATTATGAAAGATGTATGTTCCACATATGTAAAGTACCCTCAAAGTAATTTTCATGAAGAAATCAAAATCCTTTGAGCTAATTTTGAGAAATGATTGCTTTCTTTTTTGCACTTATGTAAACTATTTTAAAACTTAAGGTTAGACATCTAACTTCTAAAATCCCTCAGGTAACCTTAAGTAAACCCCAGATACCAAGTTTTAGCCCAATCGGTAAAATAGTTTCGGCTTTAGCCCTGTATTGCCAAAACAACTTTTTTTTTCCAGCGGATCATGAAACGTCGACATTTATCAAAACCTCTAATTTGAGTGTTTTGACGATCACAATACTTTCGCACCGAGATGTCAAGATAAAATAAAAAGAGCGAACGTAGGGTTGATAAAAGATATAAGTCGATCTGTGAGACAAAAAAAAAAGTCACTGAACCCTGACCTAAGCTACGTAGTATTTAATTTCACTTTATTAGTCCGTTTGACCATCTGTTGATAAAGTTCACTAATTTTCACATTCGCAAGACATAGAGTTTAAAATGAGAGCTACATACTAAATCACGTGAGATTTGTATAAAGATGCACAGAGAAATATTTATTTTATACATTCTTAAATAATTTTATATCTTTTTTTTCACTCATTCAAATGTATTATGATCTTAAGGACACTGCCTTGCTGTGACATCACGGCAAGTAAAGAGAATATTTTCCGTGTTGATTATTTAAGGGTTTTTTTTCCCGGCGAGTTTTATATAAATGGCAGTGAGACCAAATATATACATTCTTATATAACTCTAAAAAATAGTCTTGCATTGGCACATTATATTTTTGATCTTAAAGTTAATTTTTTTTAAACCTACATTTTTAACTGTCTACAATCCAGGCTATTTGGTTTATTCACGAAAATCTCCAGTAGGGATGAAAAAAATTAATTGTAAAAGCGTTTGGTTATCTAGAATAAGAAACAAGAAAAAGTTAGTTTAAATTCTGTCCAATCGAAAATAATATAAAGTCTGTTCACCGTAGGAATTAGTTTTCTGAAAGGCCTTTTTCCCTACCAGAAATATATTATATAGTAGGATATTGGTAGGAAAAAAGACCTTTCAGAGAGTAATTCCATACCGCGAATGAAAAATAGTAATTGTGTGCATTAGTCAGAAGAAGAGGGGAATTGGATTTAGAACATATACAAGATGCCTCACAGGTTAAATTGTTCATTTTATTCCTATTATACTATTGTGTACACTGGCATCTACAGTAGCCCCGTGGCTTCTTTGGTTCCGACTGACAGCTGATGGCTTTTGAAAAGCTACCAGACCAAATTGTGTATCCCTACACCGAACCATATGATCTGCAAAAACATGTGTTTAGCAGCTGTCACTTCTGACAGTCAAAATGTAGGTATATACCTAAATGTTGACTGTCAGAAGTCAGCTGTGAGCTGTCAGTCAGCACCAAAGAAGTCACGGGGCTACTGTAATTGTGATAGTTCCTAGAGCAGTTTAGTTTGCAAATTGGATTTGAATTCACTGAACAGGCAACATCTTTAGCTACAACTTGAAATTGCATATTTTAAATACCATCTAAAAATAAAATAAATGTATTTTTACTTGCCAAAGCCCTTTCAGAAGGTTTTTTCACTATTTATTAATATAGTTATTTTGATATTATTATAGGTATGATATAGCTTGTTGATAAATATGAATTAAAAAATACTAATTTTATTATAAAGAATTTAATATTCATTCAGATGCGCAGGGATTAGTTAAAACAGAACTTTCCGGACAAAAATAAAATTTAAACTAAGCACAATTTGAAAACGATTTTTTTTTTTTGTGAATTAGTTTTGTTTTAAAACGTTTAAAGGGTTTTCACCTTCATCACTGGCATTCTTAAGAGATTCGCCAACTAAATCTCAAAATGAGATACCAAAGTGAATACATCCTGCGACACCATTTCGTAGAACTTATTTTTATTTTTTTATTTAGATGAAGAGATTCGCTTTACCTCGTTTAAACGCGAGCGTATGCGTGTAAGCGGAAGAGAAATTTACGTACATAAGAGAGAGAGAGAAAAAAAAGAAACACAAAACCATTCATTAGCGAAAGTGGAAAGCAGAGTTGTAGGGCGATGGATTAGGGTGAAACTCTTCTTTCGACTTTTCCACTCAAAGAGATATACTGTCGTAACTTTTTTTTTTCATGAAAAGAGGAAAATGAGGAAACACTTGTTTTCGCGAAAAACCACATTATATTACAACTTTACTCGCGTCAAAAAACAAACAAACAAAAACACGTAATTACAAGTGTTTTATCAAGATTGTATTCATTTTGGCCACATGCAGCGTTAGTATTTCATTTCAAAGAAAGGTGTATATGCTTCGCAAATAGAAGTCTCTTACCGATGTTCGTAGAAGAACCTTATCTGAAATCTAAAAAAAGTCACTAGATCTAGTTAAAAGTATTCCTACGCCAAATCATTTAGTCTATAGTTGTCACTGTCGAAAGACACTATCAATATTAAAATATGAAATGATGTAAATTTTGCCAAGAAAGAATATTTGGTTGTATTCTTTAAGTGACGACTGTCAACAGGACTATCCCGTCATATACACACAACATGAGAAAATGACTATATAACCTTAAGGACGGGGCCGGAAGTAAATTTTATTTTATTTTAAAGAGCTTTTCTCTGAATAAACTTATGTGAAGCGTACAGAATATTCAAACATAATACTAATTAGGAGTACATTTTTATTAAAATTATTCTATGGAAAAATACCTAATTCAAGTAATGAAAACAACTCAACTTTATTCACTATTAAACGTCTGGTGAGTTTAACTGTCATGGATTAAAGAGTAGACGTGTGTGTATGTATATATATAGTTACGTTTAGCACACATATGATCGATGCTAATAGAAAATCATCTCTGGGTGTTCTGGCTTTCGACAGATCGGTTATCTCGACCAAATTGAGCTCTGCAGCTTGACCTATCCACGGATATAGTTTTTGTAGATAATGAAATTTCATTTTATTTTAGTTGTTTAGAGTCATCTATTAGTTGCATTAGTCGTATTCTTGGCTCCCTTTTCTATTCCCTTTTGCCCTTTTGAAATCACTCGATAAGACATTTACTCTCATAATTTGACAAATACTTTTGGCATTTATTCGTAGAACATTCTTAGACCACTTTTTATTACTAGGTGACATGTCCACTTTATTTTTTCTAAATAAATGAACACTCCAATTACTCTATATAGTATTAGTCTCACCTTGATGGAGTGATGGATTACAATGTGCCCCTATTTTAAGATACTATTCCATAGCTAAACCAGGCAAGGTAAGCTTGCATACTCTCAGGGTAAATGAAGGGTGTACGCATTATAGTGAAGAGAGGGGGGGAAAACTTCAAGTAAAAAAAAAAGTTAAAACATATCTAGTACAACCGGTGACTACTAAAACACAGTGTGAAGCTAACGCCTTAGACTACTTGGTCATTTTCGCGTGGCTGGTGAATAGGAGGCTTCTTAGAAGTAGGTATTCACCGATAACGAAAGTCAGGACCATAACGAGGTGTTTAATGAGTCCGGTGTTAGTTTAAAGGACGACGTGACCAAATAAGTTCCCATATCTCCGTGAAACGAACGAGATATCTTTTGTCGAGTATTTTACCGTGTAAGCTCTCACAAGGTCACCGCGGCACTGAAGACTTAACATCCTATGACTGTGAATTATTTACACTGATATTAACATGAATTATAGAGAGAGGGAGGAGTCTGTTGGGAGAGAAGAAGGCCTGTATAGTGAGGAGCAAAGATAAGGGAATTTACCTGTTGTTTAAAGGCTGGAAGGAAGAGAGAGAGAGATGGGCTTTCCCCCCATAAAATAAGGCCCTTAAACCTTCTTGGGCCACCAGCAGCGATAAGTAGCTTAGCTCAAATACTTCCATCATTTACTGAACAAACTTCTATCAGCGGGTTAACCCTTTCGGGAAATGATCACGTCATTCATTGCCCCTTAGTTGTAGAGCATGTGCACTTGCGCAGCATACTGAATTTATATATATATATATATACAGTCTATGTGTGTACATACTCGTAAATATATAAATTTGTTAAAATGATGAGGTATCAATTATGTACGTTAAAGATTATCATTCGTGAACATTTACCAATATAAAACTGTCGTTCTAATTTCTAAACTACTAAAGACAAACGGACGGTTACATTTTATCGAAGTATTACATACATTTTTTAAACACCCTGTTGTCCCAACTTATAAGCTCTATTTTATAATGCGTCTCTCTCCATAAACCAATTTACTGCTTTCCGCTTTTCCAGTGTCGTTATAAACCTGCACTTGACAAATTGCTGGCGAAGAAGCTCTATTTTAAAGATGGACTTTTTTATATATATATTTTTCCGGTCATAACTTTAGGTGCTGTTATCAGACCCACGGAGACTGGCCATGCGTGAGGACAACCTTACCCTCCTCATGTGTCATCCTAGACCATAGCTTCTTAAAATTAAAAGTGTCCTCATCCGTGGACTTGATAAAGCTTCATACGGTAGTGGAACAGATAAAACTCGCTGGTATCGGCCGAGCGGCCACCGCCTGTTGGCTAAGATAGGGACAACTTCTGCGGATAGAGGGTGTCATGTGGTCAGCATAAAGGACCCTCATTCTTATATTAATCTGTTTTCTAGATCGTACCCGTTACTATTTCATTCAAGAATCTCCTAAATTGTCCTCACGAGGCTTGAACTTACCCCGTTCCGGATACACTTCTCCACATAAAATCTGGAAGCGCCAGGGATCGAACCCGGGACCTTGGTATCTGTATCCGGGAACTCTTGACCACGAGATCACAAAGGCTTAAAACCTACTTTAAAAAAATGTCAATCGTTTATTTTAATTAACATGACCCGCCTCTGTGGCGTAGTTGGCTAACGCGCTTGTCGTGTTGAAGCTCGACAGCTGAGGACGGGGAGATCGAGGTTCGAATCTCGGTCGGGTGAACTGGGGGGGGTTCCTAAATGGTTTTCCACTCTCCTTCCACGCAAATGCGGGTTCATTTCCTATCATTCAACCTTCCCAATTCCTAATCCATTAGAGTAATTAGTACTTAAAGCGTATAACCCGAATGGGTAGTAAGACGCGGTGCTAAATATTATTATTATTATTATTATTAATTAACATGCGTCACAAACTTATACGAGACCTTGTCCTCAGGATCACTCTTGCTGAGAGATGAGCCACTACGAGACACCATAGACTGTGGTTGTGGATCTTAGTGGCCGATATTTTAAACAGTTACCACATTAAATCTAGACATAATATAAATAGTCAGTGACCCACTTCGGTGGACGCACGGTCTAACGCGCTACTATCACAGTAAACTAGGCTGCCGATAACGGGGCTATCCAGGCTCGAATCTCAGTTGGGTGTACTGAGAGTAGGTTTTCCAAAATAGTTTTGCACCCTCCCTCCACGTAAATACGGGTACACTTCCTCTAACTATAACCTTTATAATCCCTAAAACCACTAGCGTGATTAGTACATATGCGTACAACTCGAAAGGGTAGAATGGCGTGTTATAAAAAAAAATAACACCCAAAAAACTAGTGAGTGTTGGCCTTGGATACGAGACGAACCAGGGTGATTCAGTGGTAGAGCATTGGCTTGCAAAACCCGGGATCCCGGATTCGATTCCCGTATACAGGTTGTCATTTTTCGCCTAATTGAAAGTGGAAATTTTGATTGGTTTATAGTTGACGTATTTAAGCCACGAATGGAATTGTTTGAGGCATAGGTCATTCTAAATATATTGTATTATTGTCTACTCGTGCATTAAAACATATTTATGCCCTAGCTGGAATTCAAATAGAGTACCTTCAATGGGGAGATACTTTCGCGTTCTGTATTACAATTAAAACCAACAACTTATAATACTAAACATAATTTACGATTTGGTTGCTATTCACTGTGGTTTATTTTATATAATAAATATAAAAAAAGTTACTTTATAGATTCCTCATGTGGAGAACGAGTACACCAGCTAGTTTTAATTAATAAAATTCATCATAATATTAAGTTACAGAAATTAATTATAAATATGTTTTATTCATTGTTTCTATTGATGTCTAACTGATCAGGTAAAAAGTTTTTTTTATTCCTGTACAGTACATAAAATATATTTGAACACATTAATAATAAATCATGACATAAGAACACTTATTCCGAAGCTATCACACCAACACACATATATAAAATATGTTTATTTCCTTGTACAAAAATCTTGACAAATCGCCTGTGCAGTAGCGATATATCAAGGATGGACGTTTTTATGAGGTCATAACTTGGGCCTCCGGTATCTTTACCACATTCTCTGTCGTGAGATCCTTCTCCCTCGTAGTTTCCTCAAGGACCTTGAAGTTCTTGCTACTGATAAGAGTCCTGTGTGTGTGCGGGTCGTATAAAGCTAAAGTAGTGTTATCGTCAGCATATGGGATCTAAGGATGTAAGTGTAAGAGCTCATCAAGTCGCACATAATGGTTCCTGGAACGATGGTATATGGATTCACATGGACGGACATGGTTAGAAAATTCGTTCATGTCTTAAAAAAAGATTTTTGTAAATTTAAAATATCTTGTTAACATCAATACTTGAATAATTATTTACGTTCTCTTTAATTATTGAGGAAGTACTGGGATGATTGAAAAATAATAATTAAAATTTGGGTGAAAATATACGTTTAATAAATCTCCTATCCCCCCCCCCTCCAAAAAAAAATTCACCTTTTCTTATTACCCGTCCGGGTTATATATACAGTAGCCCCATGGCTTCTTTGGTGATGACTGACGGCTTTGAAAAATTATCAGACCAAATTATGTATCCCTACGCCGAACCATATGATCTGTAAAAACATTTGTTTATCAGCTGTCAATTCTAAGAGTCAAAATTTATGTATATACCTAAATTTTGACTGTCAGAAGTCAGCTGTGAGCTGNTCCTTTTCCGCCAATGAAAGTACATTTTCTCTAATTATACGGTGCAAAAAACACACATAAAACATCTGTTGAGATAATTAACTTTACAATAAAAAACACATTGTACATTTTTATTAAAATGATGTGACACTAGAAACCATGAATATTGATTTAGATTTCAGCGCGTCTCACTGTCCGTTTCGGTTATACGCACACACATATGAATTAAGCTAGTGTGTTATGAATGAGGAAGGTATAGTTTATAGGAAATGCACCCTCATTTGGGTGGAGGCAAAATGGGAAACCTTTCAGGAAAATAAATAACACCTTCATTACACACAACCTGGATTCGAATCTTGATCATCTAATCAAAGATAGCCCATTTTATTGATAGAGTGACGCCTTATAGCCAATGGAATTACACCATTTCCCCCCCCGTATGCCCGGATATAATTTATCTTAGACGTCGTGCTCCCAAATTTGTAGGCGCATAATGCAAGCTCTACATATTCTATTAATACATTTAAATAAATAAAATCATTTACATCCAAAATATTATACTAAATAATAAGCTTCTCACTTCGGTGGCTGCACTGTCTAATGCGTCACTCTCGCAATAGACTAGACTGCTGATTACGCGGAAAAAGGGTTTCGATTCCTGATGGTTGTACTGAGGGTCGTTTTACTATATGATTTTCCACTCTTATCTATAAGAAAATTCCAGTACACTTCCTCTAAATTTAACCTTCCTCCTACCTAATATATTATGACAATTAAAATGCATAGGAGTACAACCCGAACGGGTAGTAGGACTCGTTGCAAAAAAAAAAGAAGGAATTTAAATGAAAAATATGTACCTATATGAATATATATATATATATATATATATATATATATATATATATATATGTGTGTGTGTGTGTTTTTTCATGTTGGGCCTACCTTCTAGGTAGTCTTAGGTTACACCAGGTGGAATAAATACCACCTTAGTGCAGGGATTATCAACCTGTGTGTCGCGGCGCTTATGGCTACTGCCAGGGGGGCTGCAATATTTTGAAGGGGGGAAATGTGAAGAAAATATATCGCCACAAAATAACGAAGATTAAAACAGAAAGTTTTGTATTTTAGTGTTTCTCTTAATCGCACGTACCACGGCACGTGATGTGAGACAGTTTTTACCCTTTTGATCACTACATATTATTCATTTTTAATGGTATTATTATTATTTTGGTGATCTCACATTGTGGTTAGTTAGTGTGTTAGTTTATTGGTTAAAACACTGTTACTTGTTTAATATGATACTCTGATATATTCTATTTTCGATGAAAAATTAAAAAAACGTTAGTAAAAAAGTTTACGAACATTCTTAAACAAGGATGCCACAAAGTTCTAGTCCCCTTCACAAGTGTTCCCAGAGCCTATGGAAGTTGAGAGCCCCTGCCTTAGACCATTTGGCCACCGATTAGTAGTCTACTTAATCGTACAACTCGAATGGGTAGTAAGTCTTGGTGCTAAATTAATTAAATAAACGACCACCGAATCGTATCACATGGATACTAAAAATTATATAATATAAAGAATAATATTTCATAAAAGCTTGCATACTTAGCTAATTAATTATTAAAAAAAACAATGTTCTATACATGTAGTCAACCGAATATCATCATATCATTAGCTTCCCATGTTAACTCGCCTATAACATAAATTTCAACTTGGATTTACTGAGTAGAGTAATAAAGTCTCCAGCTGGAGGTGTGAATCTAACATCTTGCTCTCCGTCTTCTCTAAAGAGGGTAGAAGGTTGGTCTCCAGACGCCCATAAACTGAGAGGGCGTCCTTTCAAGGAAACTCCCGTCTGCCAAGACCACAAGACCAACATATCTTGAGGTTGTTTTTTTAGAGGGAGGTCTTTTTTTATTGGGATGAGAAACAGCGTGTGATGTGTGTCATGGCCAAGTGTAGACAGACACACGTTCCTGGAGGGGGGCGAGTTGTTAGTCCAATTGGGACTCTTGAGAACACCAATGGGGGTAAAGTTTGGACTGATGGAGTCATGGTTTGTACGGTCACATTTTCATAGGATACCTATATCAAATAAAAACTAGAACTGATAGCACTTACCTATTTCAATAGTGGTATTTTATAGGTATCGACAATAACTGCAAGTCACATGGCCTGACGTATTAATATGTGAAAGCAGCCCGCTTCGGTGGCCGCGTGGTCTAACGCGCTACTCTCGCAGTAGACTAGACTGTCAATGACGGGGAGATCAAGGTTCGAATCTCGGTTGGGTGTAATGAGGGTGAGGCTTTTCCAAAATGGGTTCACATTCTTTCTCTCCACGAAAATGTAGGTACACTTCCTCTAAATATAACCTCAGTCCCCAAAACCATTGGGATAATTAGTACATATGCGTATAACCCAAATGTATAGTAAAACACCGTTCTAAACAGAAATTAAAGTAGACCTAGTACATTTTTCAGTGGTGAGATAAAGTAGTTCACTATGAATATCGAACGGATTTATAAATGGAGGTTCAGGAGAAACTTGGTGTGGAATAGTCGGAAAGTTTCTTTTTTTCTCTTTGTTTTATACACGCACAGGCCACCCGCTGCTAATTACACTGATGAAGTAGAGATGAGGAAGTATAGTTTAGAGTAAATTCCCGCATTAGCTTGGAAGGAGAGTGAGAAACAATTTATGATGGGGAGGGGGCGGGCGTACTCGCTACATAAAGCCTGGCGAATCAAACACTATACATGCGCTTACAGCTTGTCCCAATCAATACAGGCATTTTGATATTAGTACTTAGACCTATGCCGAATGTTACATATATGCTGTGTTTGTAGAATTTAGAGGAAATGTACCCACATTTGTAGTGGGGTGCAATCTAGGAAAGACCACACCCGAGAATCTCGGCTGGGATTCACCGGTAAGCCAGTACAGACAAGCATGACGCTAATTCTGCGTACCCACTCATTTGGAATAATTATAATATGATGTATTATTAATAAAATGCGATAAATCTCTAGATGAAGACTTAGGAGTATGCTAAGTAACAACTTATGGTGCTCTGTGTTTTGCACAATTATTTTGACCATTCTTATTAACAATTAGTATTGTCCGATAAATTAGTTCAGTTGGTAACGTGTCTATCTACTGAGTCAAGGGTGCTGGGATCAATTATTTACATTATCATTGGTGAAATGTGGGCTTCCTCTTTACCAATGATGAGCTATTTGCCTAGAGCTGTGATTTATGTTAATTTATACGTCAGTGCTGATATAATTAAGTGATTCAGAAAGTGCATGTTAAATACCTCAAACAACAATAATAATAATAATAATCATAATAATTATATCTATCATTATTCTGCACGTCAATATAGTTTTTGGAAAAAACAATAATTTTAGTTTAAAAAGTTATTTAGATGTATCAGGAAATGTTATGATTTCATAGTTAGAAATATAGATAATTAAACTTTCTCATCCCTCAAGAAAGATTGAGGATCAAATAGAGCAGAACTTATTTAATTTGAAGTATAAGGGATACATGAATAAAATTCGAAACATCCTAAATTAGAATTAGTTTTATTAATATTAAGGCAGCTGGTACACATGAAATCAATAGTTTCAAAATATGCTACATATAAAATACACGTTTTATTATTTATATATTATATAAAACCCACCCACATATATAATCTATACATAAATGAAAAAAAATAATATTTAAACACAATATAAAAACTTGGGGAAAAACTTATAAAAAATCTGCCTCTGTGGCGTAGTTAGCTAACGCGCAATTTTTGTGTTGAACTAGACTGCTAATGACGGGGAGATCGAGGTTTAAATCTCAGTCGGGTGTACTGGGGGTGGTTTTCCCTAAATTATTTTCCACCCTCCCACCACGCAAATGCGGGTTCATTTCCTCTAAATCCAACCTTCTAATAAGCGTCATTAGTACTTAAGCGTATAACCCGAACGGTTATAATAATAATAATTATTATCATTATTATTAGTGTTTAGGGGCCCAACGACACAATGAGGTCATTAGGGTAGTAAGACGCAGTGCAAAGTATTTTTACTATTATTTTTACTATTATTATTATAAACTTTTACAAATTGCCGACTCAAATCAGTTTCTATCATAGTACCTGAAAAGAATAGTTAGCTTGGTTTGTTGTTATTTGCTTATCTTGACACAATAAATACAACCTCCAAATTCACAAGTCCAATAAAAATGTTGTCTTTTACGTCTGGTTGGGATTCAGTGAATTTTCTAAGGCTTGGCATCATCGTGAGTGCTTCAGAAACAGACTGTATTGGTTCTTCTGCTCGGATGTTTATGCTCTCTTCTTCATCAGAGGACTCTTGGATATTTTGGTTCCTTTACTTCTTGAAGAATCTTCCCATCTGTCAGTGTTTCACCACCGTTAATTTAAGTTTGAAATGAATAGAAACTGGGAAAAAAAATGTACAATGTATATAAGCTTAGAATTATCCTAATATTTCCTTCTAAAATTCAAATTAAATGTTTGTTTTTTTATCGTTGATATAGATAGGAATTTTGAAAAAAAAGCAATGTCGAACCATCCAAATACTAATGTATGTTCAATTAAAAATATACAGTGATATATTACTACTAATTAAAAAAATATTTTTTTCTGTTAAAATTAAAGGCAGGATGTAAAGTATTCCACATAGGTTTAATATGATTAAAGCCACAGACAGTTTTAACGCTTAGATTACCTTGATTAATTCATACATTTTTACTTCTGCTATTACGTCGACGATGCTTTGATTTTACCAGTTACACTTTCAAAACACGCTCAGCCCGAACCTACGAAGACTCTAAATGCGTCTACCAACTCATTTAACGAAATTACATTTGCATAAGTGACCCACGGAACTTAAAATTTCTCTCTCTCTTTCTCTAAAGTTAAACTCCTGGTACAGTTCGTGCCATATAAAGGATTACCCCGTCAAAGAGTTCCCGAGTACGGTTTAAACATGTATTTTGTGTTTATACAAAAAAAAGTTTAAATTTAAACTCTATGCAACTCTAAGCAAACTTTATACACATAAAGGTAATGAGTTGAGTATTTCAAACGAACCTTATTAAAATAAATTTAGCGATATTAAGTTTATAAAGGACTCCGTGTGTCGTCTGCATGAAACCAAATCAAATTCAAAATTCTATGCTCCCTTTGCTTTCTATAGATTTAAAAAAAAAATAGTTTATAAAAATAATTAAAAATCATGTTTTAATTTATGTTGATTAGTTACGATCCGATACCTTAGCTCGGTTGGTAGCGTCTGGATGTTGTCTCTGTTTGTTCCAGATGTAATTTAGTTAATAATTCGTGTGCTGATATAATCATTAGGTTCAGAAAGTGCGCGTTAAATATCTATAAAAAGTAAAAAATATATTACTAGCATACTAGCAGGTAGGACCAGAGCATTGTTTTCGAATAAACAAGTGATTTTTAGAAGTAAGTATTATCAGTGAAATAACAAATTTTTGAATAATAAAGGGCTTTAAAACACAAGTAAGCCACTTAATTTTATATGTTCAAAATAAATAATTATTATTAATATTTCCTAAAATTATTGTTTAATATAATTTTGGGTGATTTATAGTTGAGGTTTATATTTGTAAGAGCTTCCGGGAATAGTATACAAAATTGAAAAACATTTTTCCACTCTCCCTTCACGCAAATATGGGCACACTTTATCTGTATTCAACCTTCCTTATCCCTAACTCACTATTGTAATTAGTAAGTAGGCGTATAACCTGAATTGGTAGTTAGAGGTGGTGTATATATATATATATATATATATATCCTTTTACGTCTTCCGGGTCCGGGTTAACCGCCTATTTATACTAATGGTACAGTCAGTGGTGAAGTAGGTATAATTTGGGGAAAATTATCCCTAATTTGAGTGGGAGGAGAGATGGAAACCACCATATTAGCACAACTTGCTGGAAAACTAGCCCTTAGCTCCCTAAAATTGTAAACCAAAAAATAACTAAAGCTTTGTCACCGTTACCACCAATTAACATTTTGATTTTAACTACAAAATAAATACGATCAACCGTCAATATTGTAGCCCACATCGAATTCTTGCTTCAGATAAAGTCATCAATAAGTTAATGATTCGATTTGTTTTGTTTTGCTCTTAGGGTGAATCCTCTGAATATCGCGTTCACGTAAGTCATGTCCGGTTCAATTTTCGAAGGAAAAGAGTTAGATATACTTTCACATATTCATACGTTAAGTCATGTTATCTGAATCTCACACTTATGGTTGATAACTATTCGCTTCGGTGGCCGCGGGGTCTAATCCCTTACTCTCGCAGTAGACTAGACTGCCGATGACGGAGCGATAAAAGTTCGAAACTAGGTCGGGTGTACCGAAGGTGTTTTTTTACAAAATGGTTTTCCACTTTCCCTCCATGCAAATACGGGTACAATTCCTATACATATAACCTTCCTAATACCTAAAACAATTAGCGTAATTAGTATATAAGCGTATTTAACCTGAACGTGTAGTAAGACGCGTTGCTTGATTAAAAAATAGATAACCGAAAAAAATACATATGTTCTAAAAGGGTCGTCTATTAAAACAGTAATGGTTCGGTATTGTTACTCAACTATAATACATTTGTAAAAAAATAAATTATTTAAATCAAAACTAATATTTTTTCGACCATATTTTGATACATTCTGAAGCTAAACTTGTTTGTATAAAGATGATCAATAGATCACCTGAAGAGACTTGTGATACTTAGTACAGTAAGATTATATTCCTTGTTGAACTCTTGTTTTTCACTGAAACACATTGTTGGAACTTTACGACACTATTGTTGCCATAAAACGTGCAGGAGGAAAACCCCGACACGACACCGCTCATTATATTTTATTCCTGCCGATTCGTGTTTACAAGGTGAACCACATTTTCGAGCCACTATATTTCTACCTTACTTGGAATAAGAGAGATCAGGGCAAGGAAAAGAAAATATAAGGGAGTGGTGGAGAGAAAGTTTAACCCTTTTTTTAGGATTCGTGCTGGGATTCAATCACGCGATACTCAGATTCAACACTTCCGGCGGTACTTTCGGTTGACCAATAATCGAATATCCTATTATTCCCCTTAGTTTTGTTTTTATTTTCAAATAAAGTATATTTTAACGCAAAATTGGGACAGTCTTATACCGAATAACACGAGGACAATGAATTCAGTTAAATGGGTTGGCCGGTGATGGAGAGGTTAAGGTTCGAATCTCGACCGTGTTTCGTGAGGTGAGATTTTTCCCCCCAATTGAATTCCCTAATTCTCCTTCACACAAAGCATAAATACCTAACTACGCCGTTCCCTTACGGGTAGGCATTCATACATGGTCAGGCACATAAAGGATTTTCAACCAAAGGACTGTGACACAGCTACCTATGCTCCGAAGAGGGCTATATAACAGAATTAACCGATTCAGGCCCTCTTGAGCATGTTCCAATCAATCAAAGACACACTAAAGACCATTACGATAAGCAAACCTCTCTTGAGATTGATAAATACCTCGTGAGACTATAACTTTTGGAAGCGATTGTAACGTACCCTCTTGAGTCATCAACCCCTTGTTGTTCGGTACTCAGACCTCATTGGATACATCTATAACACCCCTTTCCCTGCCACACCCTGGCTCCATATGCGGGAGGAGTTGGCCCCTGGCCAGCTATCCCCTGCCGAAACTGGGTACGCACTACCAACTAAGCGGTGACATTTAACACACATCCCACTTTCTTCCTCTTTGCCATAATTGTATCGATTAAAGCGACCGTAGTTTTCTTTGAATTTTAGGGGACAGCCACTCCAAAAAAACACCGATGGGATTCTGAGGAGGTAGTTAGTTCGCTGGACTGAACGGACGTAGTACACTGTACAATCATTTACTCAATCTTATTCTCAATTATGCGTGTCCCGCTTGGAGCCATTTTGCGGACACATATATTAGGAGGATGCAGGTATTCCAGAACCGGTGTCTGAGAATGGTTGTGGACGTCCGCACCGTGACTCTTCATCGGGACTTGGGGGGTGTCTATCATCAAGGACCACTTTCAGAAGCTTGCGCAACCCTTCTACGACAGTCTATATGGCGCCACCTATTATCTCATCCAGGGGCTTGGGAACTACATCATTGACCCTGGCAGGTGTCGCCAACGTCCCAAAGCCCTGCCTGGATAAGCGAGATGTGCAAGCTAGTGGTCAGTGAGAGGCTCTCAACTAGCCTCCCATAGAGTAGTCTCCACACGTATCTCTATGAACCTTTTTCAGCTTGCTACCTTATTTTCCACTTCACTAATATTAGTATTCTTTCTTGTTTCCTAACCTTCGCCAAATGTGACATCCCGTGAGTAAGTACTGTTGATCCGTACATGCTGTAATTTGCTCTCGTGCTTCCCTTCAGGGCGCATTAGAGCATGTCAATGTGCGATTGCGACTGCGGACGACGTTTGGATGCCCCGCGTGGACAGTCGCCATGGGAGTATTGAACTTGTACACGTCAGTTAATGTGTGGGTCCTTACCCCACTCCCCAATGTCGTTTTGTCAAGTTGGCTATACTATAGGGACAATCTTTTTTTAAGGAACAGTAATTTTAAATATTGTTTAATTTAACAAATTGAGTACAAAATCAATCCGAGACATACGTACTATTTAGGGGAATGTCCCTCAAAATCTGGAAGGAATGGTCTTCCTAGAGCAGTGGTTCTTAACCTTGGGGTAGTTACCCTTTCATGGGTAAAGTGGCTATCCAATAGGGATAAAACAAGACAAACTTTTTTATGTATGCTTATATTAAACTATCAGTTATGCTTCAGAACTAGCAAGCAATTCAAACATCGCTTATTTCCCGCTTTTCTCGCTTTAGTGTTGTCTCCATTCCCACCCCATCCCGCCATGCATATCTTGCAGATTTTTTTTAGTGAGATCAACAGTTTGAACCTTTAGTTGCAAGAAAATATGACCAATAGTTTAACAGCACAGGATAAAGTTGCTAGTTTTCTGCCCAAGCTAGAACTTTACCAACGCAGAGTTGAAGCTGTCGACATATTAATGTTCACACAATTGCCTGAAATCAACAAAGAGAAATGCTTATTAACTGATTCCATCGTTCAACATTTATCTGCTCCGATCGATTCATTGAACCACTATTTCTGAATTATTAATGACCATTAAGCCAATTCCTAGATACTGAGAACACTTTCTACAGATGATGGAATCTTTAAAAATGAAGACGTTTCTGCTACAGTCCAATTCCTTGGTCTACTCGAGAATAAAACATTGAAAATAGAATTTCAAAGCTATGATCTCCCTATATTTTGGCGAAAAGTGGGAACCGAATATCCTATTATAATTGAGATGGCTCAAATAATTTTAATTCCATTTGCTACTACTTATAGATGTGTGAGTGGTTTCTCTACTTTGGTATCAATACAAACAAATGTCAGAAACCGACTCAATATAGAGAGCGACTTAAGATGCGCTCTATCGGAAACTAAACCAAATATAAAAAAATACTTTTACACTAAAATCAATACCAACCTTCACACTAATATTTTACCCGTACAATTTACAGACTTTGTTTTTGTTTTAAATTTTTTTTCTCTATTAATATTGTTAGTTTACAACAAGTTTTGGTTTAAGAAAGGGTAAAGAGAGGTTCTCGTATAGGTCATAGGGGTGACATGACTGAAATGATTAAGAACCACTGTCCTAGAGTATAAATAGACAGGCATCCGGTATTGATAGAAGATAAATAGCACTGGGGAAAAAAATAGTTATACGAGCTTCTGGAGATAATTTATAATGCGAGCTTAAATTTAAGTTAAAGTTGGAATTATTTATTCTTTAGCAGTGGAATATCCATCTTCCATCGAGATGGACTGTTGCCATTGAAGAAGGAAAGAAGCTTTATCAATAGAAAGCTATCGACTCAACCTCCTCTTTCTGTGCTTTCCAAATTCCCAAGTCCATATGGTCACCCGCTTGATCCTACAATATAAGACCTAATACAACTTGATACAGGATCAACGGGAAAGTTTAAAGTTATTTTTCCTACCTCTTTCACCTCCTTCTCTTTTTCCTTTCCCCCCCTACCCTCTCACTTTTTTTTTTCACTTTCCTCCAGAAAAGTTTGGAGCCCGAGCTGCTTTTTATATGAAAGCAGAAGAAGAAAAGCAGTGATCCAACCTCCCGAGGGAAGATAGCCTTGAGCCTTAACCTCCCCCCCTGCTCCCTCTCCCCTTCTTTAAACGGGTCTACGCACTACACCCCTTGCGCTCGAATCCTTCTGGGTCCTCGTGCTTTATTTTACGACCGGACTCGTATAAGAGTGCATTGCATTGGTCTGCGCTGCTTAAGGGCTGTTTCACATTGACCGTTACTATGGCTAGACACCCGGGGCGCATGCGCTTTCACTGACTGAGAGCGCACATATTACCACAAAGATTGACTCGTATTTAATATATATATATATCTCACATTGACACAAGGCCTTTAATAAATATGATACTCAGTGGCGGCTCGTGTATAGGCACTGCGGAACTGCAGCACCCCCTATTTCCACTTGATAATATCGATAACATTTAATATAATGAGTCCTGTTTTCTTTAATTCTTTCTTTATTTTTGTAGTACAATATATATATATTCCTTAAACTTAATGTCAGTACTTCAGTAGCCATCCCCCAGTTTATGAAAAAGATACAAAAATCTTTGTATGGAACTGTGTGCTTCACAGTGCCAGTGACGTGGTGTTTGACTGTTGTGCGCATACGCACATAGGAGGAGAGTGGGAAGGAAGGTGGGACTGCTAGGTAGAAAGAGCACTGTTGTTCCCGCAGTGCTGGCTCTGGCGTGGTGATGGAAGTTTGTTTTTTTTGCTCAGCGTGTGTTGTACTTAAAAACGGTGTACCATATTCTTGAATGTGATAAAGTGTAGAAGAGTGTAGAATTAGATTATTATTCTGCTTCCAACTATTCTATTTGATTCATACCCGCCTCGGTGGCGTAGTTGGCTAACGCGCTTGTCGTGTTGAGCTCTACTGCTGAGGACGGGGAGATCGAGGTTCGAATCTCGGTCGGGTGAACTGGGGGTGGTTTGTCCTAAATGGTTTTCCACTCTCCCTCCACGCAAATGCGGGTTCACTTCCTATAATTCAACCTTCCCAATTCCTAATTCATTAGAGTAATTAGTACTTAAAGCGTATAACCTGAACGGGTAGTAAGACGCGGTGCTAAATATTATTTGATTCATTTTTTTTGTTTGTTTTATTTAACAGAAAGACTAAATGCGCTTGCAGTAGTTCCAATGGAGAAAAATTTCCTCAATTGTCATCTAGAGATTAAGGAGAAAATTATTGAACTTTTGGCGCAAATTAAAACAAGAAGAATGGATTTCATTTTTAAATGAATAGATCAAGCTTGAACTGTAACAATTTACGTTAAAGTAAGTAAAAAATGCTTAGTTTTTTTCTGTTAAGATTGTATCAGTTCCTGAATAATTTTTTTCTTTTTATACATGTTTTTTTTCCATTTACACAATTTTAAAACAAAGGCTAGACATTTTATGGAGCAGCACCACCACTAGTTTTAGCTACGAGCCGCCACTGAATGATACTGTAGGAAACAGGATATGCACTTACATTTGCATGGAGGAGGATTATAAAGCAGTTTTCAAGGTGTATTCGATAGAAATTTAACCGTGGCCATTAAATATGAACAACTATCCTCGGAGCCAGCTTTGGCAGCTAACACTCTGCTACGTAATGATAGGAGGATGAGTTATCATTTTGGTAAGTAAAAATAGTAGAGATTTTGTAGTTTAAACATCAACATTTAAAAAATAACCAAATCCGATAAAATTGGTGTTTAAGTGCATTTATTATCGATGGTATATTTAAACTTCAAGTCATTATTTTAAGCATTTCTTATAATAAAATTATTTTAAGAGAGTGCTACGAAATATATTCATGAGACTATTACCCTCCTATTTTTTTCTTTTCCTAAATTGAATATTAAAACGTGAACGAGGCTTCCATTTCTCCACCAGCAAGCTGCTCTTTATTTTACGAGGAGAACCCGGCAGTTAAGAAGAAAATCTCCCCTTCCTTCTTCCCCCCCCCCCCC
>CABEEJ010003270.1:27868-50365 GCA_901482245.1 Timema douglasi
CTAGAGTGAGTTTAGGCACAACGCAGACGTAGTGTACCAGAAGCGATGGCCTCTACCCAACACTCCTCTATAGAATTACCTGCACCGGAACCGGGGGCTGGCCCGGGGTTCTTTAGTCACTAGTTCAGGGTTTACGACCAAGCAAGGCTTCATCCCCCATCTCTCCCCATGTTCAGCCCCAAACACTCTCCTTAACTTGTCATCCACTAGACTCTGAAGACACTCTTTTTATACCACCATCTCGGACAACTTTCAATGAAAACCTTTTCGTTTCAATAAAACTGACATTTTGTAGCCTCACTTTTGTACGAGTTTTTTTTTCTCCACCCTCCTTCAAGTAATCACATTTTTAGATAGTATTTATATTGTGTTTTTAAAGGGCAATTTACTTTTTTTTTTAAGATATAGCTAGCTGGCTCTATAGTAATAGGTCTTTGTTAAAATACAATGATATTTCGGACCTAGGTATCAGTTGAAGCACATCACCTCTTCAAGAATAGTATATAACGTAAACACAATTTAACACTAACAGTTCTGTTAACAGTAGACTTCACCCGCCTCGGTGGCGTAGTTGGCTAACGCACTAGTCGTGTTGAGCTCGACTGCTGAGGACGGGGAGATCGAGGTTCGAATCTCAGGGGGTGGTTTTTCCTAAATGGTTTTCCACTCTCCCTCCACGCAAATGCGGGTTCACTTCCTCTAATTCAACCTTCCCAATTCCAACTCCATTGGCGTAGTTAGTACTTAAAGCGTATAGCCCGAACGGGTAGTAAGACGCAGTGCTAAATAATAATAATAACAACAGTAGACTTCACTTTGCTTTATTCAAAAAAGTACCAAGCACATCACGTTAAGATCTATGTCATGTTATTATTATTATTATTATTATTATTATTATTACAGTTTTAACATTTCTCTCTGGAATTCAAGTTGAAATATCTCCTGTAATTTCTGTTTTGATTTAAAATTTAAATTTTGTTCACTGCTAGACAGAAAACCAATGAATACTATAGTCAGAGAGAACAATTCAGTCACGCAATAGATGTCGATTTAAAAAAAATTATATAAATATATCGTTCTGCGTGGGTTCAAAAAATATCTCTTGCAAATTTCATTAAAATTGGTCAATGCATTTGACAGTAATCGTAGAACATAAAGAAAGATGGATGAAATGCTAGATCTTAGAGTTAAAACAGGATCTTGCTCTGCTCGGTCAGTAATGTATTACGATTTTAAAATATCTCCCCATCCTTTTGTTGATCATTGTAATATTTAATTATTTAGTGTGTTTGTTTAGAGTCCCAGACAATACTTGTATTTTTTGGTAAATCCTTAACGGGGTGTCCTCATTATTAAACTATTTAATCACACACAAGTGGGCACTCTGACTAAATGTCAGGCTCATCCAGTCTGGTTTGCCCGTGATGGGGAGGTTAATCTGGGTGGACCAAGTGTAATTTTTTATTTAACGCTTCTAAAATTTTATAATTTAGTTTAACTCAAAATATATTACAAATTTTGTACTCTTTCAAATTGTAGGCTGTTATTTATAAACTTGAGTGTATTATCATCGCCTACTTTGTGGGTTACAACAATGTACTTAGTTTTTCATAATTAAATTCCAGTCGCTCTTTTTATGCATCCGCAGGTAATTCGATTGCACATTTTAAAGTTCTCTCCTGCTTCTTACTAATAACACAATGCTGTCATCGAAAGCTAGTACATTAACCTTTCCGACTATTATCCACAGTGTTGATTTTCGTTATTTTCTTTGATGGTTTATTACGTACAAGATTAAAAAAGACTTGGTCAAATAATGTATCCTTGCCTGATTCCCGTTATCACTTAAATTTCTCAGAGTAGTTATGTCCTTTCTTAACTTAAGAGTTGATAATATTTATAAATACTTTTGTAATTCGTATAAATCTGGTACTCCATACCCTGTCATTAAGAACAAAATTTTATTATTTAACGATCTAATCATAGGCTTAAGGAAGTCTATAAACAAACAATTTGTTTCTTTAGTGAATGCCTAATAATTTTTTTTTTTTAAGTTTGGATGTAATGTAAATATGAGCCACCGTAGATTTATTCCTCCTGAAGTCAGCCTGTATTTATTTGAGTTATTATTATTAGCACCGCATCTTACTACCCGTTCGGGTTATACGCACTTACACTAATGTGTAGTGATAGGGTGATTGTGAGATGAAATGGAGGGCCTACAGTTTAACATGGAATCCGAACCACGGTGGAGGCCTGGCATTCCCCACATTCACAAAGATGTCTTGTCAGAGGCGAAGGAAGGGTTTGGCAATCAGATAAATCTGTGCCGGGACCGAGGATTGAACCCCTGCCGCCAGCATAGAGGTCTGACACCTTACTCCTAGACCGCCATGTCACCAAGTTGTTCTTCTATGTATTGATTTAAGTTGTTTTCTTAACACCACGTCTTACTACCTGTTTGGGTTATACGTTTAAGTAATAACTAGGTCAATGGTTTTAGGGATTAAGTAAGTTATATTCATAATAAGTGTACCCACATTTACGTGGAATAAAAGTGAAAAGCTATTTTGTAAAAACCAACCTCAATACACCCAACCGAGATTAGAACCTCGATCTCCCCGTCATTGGCAGTCGAGTCTACTACGAGAGCAGCACCTTGTACCGTGTGGTCACCACAGCTAGTTTAGCTAATATCAATCATGATAGTATAGGATAGCAAGAGATTCCTCTTTAATTTTTAGACAACAATCTTCCCCTTACCTTCTTGAAAATTAAGAAAATTACCGCTTCATCCTACCGTTGTGGTATTACTTCAGTTTATCAAGGAATCTGTTATGATTTTATGTATTTTATTACAATATGTACAGTATAGATTTTACAAAATGAAATTATCTCTCTTGATAATAAGCCTACTTTGCTTGTTTTCACAATGAACGAATATTTTAAGACAGAATCATAATATAAACAGTCAAAGTAAGACTTCTAGCTTGGGGCGTGCGTGTCAGTAGTGCTGTTTTAAAAATTGCACAAATACCAGTTCCTCACTTCAACTACGCTCTTCATAAAGCTAAAAAACCTTAGATTGTATACGGTTGAATTACCTTAATTACCATTATTCCTTTTTAATTGAACTTAATTACTATTATACTCTTTAATTGAACTTAATTTATGAAAGTTTAAACGTGATGGTCCAAGGAAATAAGTTAAAATGTATCCTTTCACAAAAAGATGAGAAATAGATTCATTAGCAGGTTTGATATGCGGTTTGGTTATTATTATTATTTAGTACCGCGTCTTATTACCCGTTCGGGTTATACGCTTTAAGTACTAATTACGCTAATGGATTAGGAATTAGGAAGGTTGAATTAGAGGAAGTGAACCCGCATTTAAGTGGATGAAGAGTGGAAAACCATTTAGGAAAAACCACCCCCAGTTCACCCAACCAAGATTCGAACCTCGATCTCCCCGTCCTCAGCAGTCGAGCTTAACACGACTAGCGCGTTAGCCAACTACGCCACCGAGGCGGGTGGGTTGGTTATTAACAATAAGAGTTTGCTGTAAATTTACAGCCCCTCTAAAACCATGAAATACAATAAAATTCACATTTCCCAGATCGCCTTGTTGGTTAAGGTAGAATAGTAATATTTACACTGTTAAAATGGAATTATGTTTCTCTTAATGTAAATACATTTTATTTTGTAAAAGTGTATTAAATATAAGTAAGATGATGATTTAAGGTGTTGTTTATTATTAAAAATAAAATATATTTTAAAAACTTTAATGTATCTATATAAGGTATATTTTTAATAATAATAATAATAATAATTTACAACTATAACTTACTAATACAACAATCGTCAATGCATTCATCTTGAGATAATGAATGCTTCTAAAAATTAAACATGGTATTACTATAAACATACAATAAACTCCCAATAGCTGTATTACTTCTCCTTGAGTGTATTCTTATCTTAACTATTCACCATTAAATTTGTAGTAAATTCTATTTGGATTCCAACTGAATAAAGTGTCCCTATTTTGGCTGTTATCTCTTTAAAAGTTCGATTTCTCTCCATGTCTCCTTGAATTTAAGAAGATGTTCGAACTCTCAAGACTTTCTTATGCTAATTCTCTGGATTAAATGGATATAAAAGAAGAAAGTGGATCAATAATCCAATATAGGGGGGGTGTACTAGATTTAACCCAAACAACTGTAGGGTTGCAACTATTGTGAGGGTTGTTTGGGAGGAAGGCGTTTATTTAAATTTTTGTTTTGAATATCTTCACGTCATGAACCCTATTATATTTTATAATTTAATGTAATTGATTACAAATTAAAAATTTGTTAATAGTTACCAAATTATTGTTTATTATCTACATTTCATATTACATTAAACAATTACATGCCTTCGTAGGAGTTTATCTTTAGTACTTTTATTATAATTATAATAATTAAACAAAGCTGATTTTATATTAATTCAGATTATATAAGAAACTAAAAAAAACAAAAAAAACGCCGCGGTGGCGTAGTTGGCTAACGCGCTTGTCGTGTTGAGCTCTACTACTGAGGACGGGGAGATCGAGGTTCGAATCTCGGTCCGGTGAACTGAGGGTGGTTTTTCCTACATGGTTTTCCACTCTCCCTCTACGCAAATGTGGGTTCACTTCCTCTAATTCAACCTTCCCAATTCCTAATCCATTAGAGTAATTAGTACATAAAGCGTATAACCCGAACGGGTAGTAAGACGTGGTGCTAAATATTATTATTATTTAAAAAAAACGTAATCTTTATTTAACGTTTCAATATATTTCTTAATAACTTTGTTACTCTTATCTTTTATATAGTACTTTTTTATAGTATAGAATACGACATATTATAAAGTGACAAACTAATATTTAAGTAAAGGGAAGAGAAATCAGATAAACCACTAAGCATAAACTATTCAGAGCACTCTACTGGTATTCGAACCCTGGTCTTTCAAATCTGACGATAATGATGCCGTTGTATTCTATTTGGTATGGATGCCAACAAAACGTAAGTTTATTTAATCGAGATATTATTTTACTAGGTAATGTAATCCCCTTGAAATATTAACATTTACTTTTGTATGGTTTACCAACATGTACCGCTTATTTTTCTAACCAAGGCACAATATGTCTTTTTTTTATTTGTAACAGGCCTAAAAATAAAATTGAAGGTTCAAGGTCTCTTTAGGTAAAAACAAAAAAGGTTGACTGAGAAATACCGTAAAATAAGAGAGTGTGCAATAAAAAAAAAGTTTAAAAAAAGGGAACGGGGAATGAAAACGAAGATAGAAATGAAGATACAAGAAGTGTTCACGAAAGCAGGGAAAGAGGGAAATTATGTGCTAACCAATAGGAAGACACCCAGTTAAATGGAAAGTAATTTTTAAAACGTGCTCTATCTGGAATCCATTTTGAGACTCTCAGAGAGAATTTTCAAGCGTTGGAAAGAAGTGGCTATATTCAGCTCTGAAGGGTGACAGGATGAAGCACATTCATGGATTTAATGAGAGATTTAGATTAAAGTATTTTTTTGAAGAATAAGGTAGATGTTTTAGTTCAGGGGTTTACAACTTAAAAGGTCCGAGGGTCACATTAGTATCCACGAGTCTAGGGGCGTCTAATTTTTAGTCGAACTACGAGAACAGGTATCTAATTGTGACGGAAATAAGAAATATGTTTAACTACATTTGAAACAAATTGTCTGACTAAAATATACTATCTTTGTTACGTCAATATAATAAAGAGGATGTACGGAAGATTTTAAACATGAACATCTGTTTGAGCTTTAATGGAATTTTCCCATGCAAGTCAAAACTTTTAGTTTCTCGACTAAAAACATCATATTTGCTACCGTAGACTACTTTTCCAATAAACTTAGTGAGCCTTAATAAAAGGCATCACGGGCCGCAGGTTGGAAACCCTTTTTCCAGTGGCACGCACTTTGAAGAATAAGAAGATCTAAATGTATTTTAACTGGTTATTCATAAGAAAAGATCAACATCAAAAGAAAACATTCTAAAGCTATAAATCCACTCCGTTTATTTGATAAGACTGAGATGTATTAACTAGAAACCCGTCCATCCGAATCGTATCTCCCCATAACTCTTTTCAGCAACATCAAAATAACTTTATTAATATTCACTGGAAAGGTCCAATTACAACCATATCTGCAAAATACAGGGAAGAAGCATTACAGTTGCGTTAAATGCTATATCAATGCAACCATCAAATCTCAAACAAAATTTGATTCCCCCCACCCCCCCCCCCAACAATTTGTAGATCTTATTCTGTATTTGAAACAAAAAATAAAATATATTTCCTCTAATTGGGTCATACTTTAATTAAATGTGTTATTTCCATGACTGAATGAGGATAACATTTTTTTTTTTACCATTTTTACAATGGAAAAATAACATAACTATTTATTATCATAAAGATTGGACCAAGTTCCATCAAATTTGGATAAAAATTATTCTAATGTGATTTTTAGAGGGAGGAATTGGTTTGTATATGAATTAATATGCTACCTGCTTCGGTGGATGCATAGTCTAAGGCGCTTTTCTCACAATAATCTAGACTAACGTTGACGGGAAGATGGGCCTTTAATCCCGGTCGGTTACACTAGGGGTATTTTTTTTTATTAAATGACATCTCGCTTTCTCTCCACGCAAATGTGGATACACTTACTAAATTCAACATTCCTCGTCCTTAACTCAGTAAAGTAATTAGTACATGAGAGTATAATCTGAATGGGTAGTAAGACGCAATGATAACAAAATTTAAGATGCCATAATTAGTGCCTCATTCACGTTAGCTCAGTTTCTCGTTTTGTTTAATTTTAACTATGGTACCAACCCGCCCCGGTGGCGTAGTTGGCTAGTACGCTAGATTCGTGTTGAGCTAGACTGCCGAGGATGGCAAGATATAGGTTCGAATTTAGGTAAGGTGAACTTGGGGTCGTTTTTCTTAAACAGTTTTCCACTCTCCCTCCAGGGAAATGTAGGTTCACTTTCTCTAAATTCAACCTTCCCCATTCCTAACCCATAAGCGTGAATAGTACTTAAGCGTATATCTCGAACGGGTAGTAATACGTGGTGCTAAAAAAAACAACTACGATATCAATTTATTATTTTCATAATAAACATTTGTAGTTTGAGAAGGTACAAGTGTTTCTCCCCCAAAAAAAACATAAACTGTAAAAACTAGTTCAAATCTCACATGAACACACTTTAAACCCCGCGTCTCACTCAGTGAATAACACCTAACGTGGGGTAGGTAATAACAACTGAAACCAGACGCGGCATCATAGAGTGGTTTTCCTCCATTCTACTTTAGAAAATAGTGGAATCAAACCATTGAAACCAAAACCAAAACTTTAGAATTGCTGTAGTTATTTAAAAACTAAATAATTTAAAATAAATATATATATATATATATATATATTTCATTTGGCTGTTGTCAAGTTAAAGCGCAAATAACTCCCTCGAATATGTTTACTGAATCAAGCGTAGGTGCGTACCTAATAATAGCCCGGTTAATTGGTCATAGGACGGGCCAATAAAGTGTGTGTTTTATTTATGCGTGTCTGTGCTACATTATTCGTAGCACAGTTGGTAGGAAGACTAGCCGGTACTTGCGTACCATCGCCCAGGGAACTACCAAATGTATTCGTCATGGGTACATTCTTTGCGTGGAAGATTCCTTCCGTGTCCCGATGAAAGGAGTTTAATGGTGATTGTGGATACGATTGTGTAGAACCATTAGAAACCTTTAACGTAACTTGAGTTTAGCTAACCAGACCCTGATGACCGTTGGAATAGTTCCCCGTTAAAGGAAAAAATACCAAAGGTACCAGCTGTTAATCAAACCCGGGATCCCTAGGATAGTAGCCAGGAGCACCGACCACTACACCACGGGCTCGGTTATAAAGTGTGTAGTTTCCTAGTTTGGCAAAATATGGCGTGTCACACATTGTACACATATCTACAGTAACCTCATGGCTTCTTTGGTGCTGACTGACAGCTTTGAAAAGTTACCAGACCAAATTATGTATTCCTACGCTGAACCATATGATCTATAAAAACATGGTTTTGGCAGCTGTGACTTCTGACATTCTAAATTTAAGTCTATACCTAAATATTGACTGTCAGAAGTCAGCTGTGAGCTGTCAGTCAGCACCAAAGAAGCCATGAGGCTACTGTATAAATACGCTAAGGTTTGTGAATGACAAGTTTGGTCCAACTTGTAATATGATATCTAACAAGACCCCTAGTTTTCCTTCCTCTGGTTTAAATATACGGGCGGGTGGAGCTGGTCGCAGTGTCGTTCGATTGATCTGACGCACGAATGCCTCCATTCTCTACATCCGGTCTAAAGTCTGAAACATTCTGTCTTCAGAGTAGAACTCACCGCTGGTGCTCACACACAATATTTTGCGTTTTATATTATTTGTATTAATATCTCAATGGTAAAATATTTATCTTTTTGTCACCTCGCCTTACAACTCGTTCAGGCCATAAGCATTTATGATCATGGTTCTAATGAGGTAAGGGGGTGTTCAAGTATTACGTAAGCACATTTTTTGACCATTTTTAACCCCTTCTCCCCCCTTGTAAGCAAAAATAAGTGAATGTCTTACCCCTCCCTCTTTGCTTACGTAATATTTGTCTTGCTTACGTAATATTTGTCCAATTTTAAAAAATTGTTCACAGAGATAACTATTCTTTTTTTCATGCAATTTTGCTTATAGTTTGAACAGGTAGTAAGACGCGATGAATAAAAATTTTAATGGAGGCAATTTATAAATTTCTGGTAATTTTTAACATAAAAGTTTAAATTTATATTGAGAAATAATTAAAACTGGTATACAATGAATTTAATGTATTAAATAGGTAACATTAAAACAAGTTTTAACACTATACAAGTTTGAAATTTTAATTTACTTTTAATTGAAGAGAGAAATAAGTATTATTTGTGAATACAAATATATTATTTTTATTAAAAAAACACCCTGAGGCCTAAACGCCATTTAATCTAATGACCAAGGTCCTTGAAACCACGTATAAATTCTTTAAATTTATGTTTCTATTTGGGTGGCAGGAGGTGGAAGGGGGGAGGGAGGGGGCTAGGTCACTAAGCTTTGGTCTGTAGACTTTCCACTTCTTCATCGTTAAGCCACTCAGCATCTTCATTGCTGCCTTAAGTCCAAGCTGCTTGCAATGCGCCCCCCAACAATTTTGTCCTTCTTTCTCTGTCTCACGTGAGCATTGTTCTGACCCCCCTCTCCCCTTGCCAGGAAAATAAGCAAAGCTTGAAACCCTTCCCCCCCCCCCCTTAAGGGGCTTACAAAATACTTTAAAGTCGCCTAAGGATAAGGAAGGAAGCATTTTACAGGTAATCTACTCGCATTTGCGTGGAAGGAGAGTGAGAAATAATTTAGGAAAAAAAGCCACCCTCAGTACAGCCAACCGAGACTCTAACCCCGATCTCCTTTTAAACAACAGGCTTGTAAAACACCTATAATTTCGATCAATAGCTTAGTCGTACAGTATTTAATTAGTACTAGGGGTAGTTCAACATGTGTGGTCGCCATATGGTGAGCGGTGAAGAATTATTGGGATGTCTACCTCACCATACATCATGCACATGACATTTCGACCTCGGTGACGATGATAATGGTGATGATAACTATTTGATGGATCGATAACGCCAGCGAAATGTTCTCCATATTCGTTCAGTAGTAGCATCGTTTTATCTTCGTATCAGGTATTATACGTAGTTATGTTGAGGGGGTCATTCATAGCTATCAATAAACTCACAAACTGTCCATCATTCATAATTTCTGATCTAAAGTTATCATTTCAATTTTTTATTTCTTCACTTTTTTGATTTCCGAAATGAATTCTACCTCAATACTTTATTTAACATTTACTATTTATTCCTTAACTGACTTATGAAAACTAGTAAAAGTTTAAAGTCTTGTGATAGCTTGCACGCAATCTTGAGTTAGGACTCACATCGCCTTCGATCCGAAATAAAATTTGGAATTCAAATCATAGCTTATACAAACATGGTAAACTAAGGAGAAGTTCAACAGTCAAAAACGGTTTATTCGCCATTATAAAATTATCAAACAAGTAAAACTAATTCAATATTAAATAATAAAAAAATGCACGGTTATTATCAGCACCATTTTTTATTGATTAAAGATTATGGATAACTTTTAAAAACCCATTTCATGGTTAAAAAAACTTTCAAATTATTTTTAGAAAATATCTAAGAACATAAAACTTTTGCTTTTCAGAAGTTTAATATGATTTGTAAGTCTGTGGTATACCAAAGAGCGAGATAAATCTTTGGCAACGATTTATTTCAACTCTTGTGCACATTACTAATTAATATTAATTGGTTTCCTATTAAAAATTTCAACAAGCTTCATAATTTCGTCAATTGGTCTTTTACTTTTCAAATCGAGCTCAAATATTAAACGAATTAATTGTTTCGTTTTTAATCTATGTTTTGGCTACCTCCATCCAGATTACTATTGGTATATTTATTAAATGTTCACTCTTCTCTTCCCGTTACCTCAAGGAATTTAGAAAGTGGATGAACTGCTGAAATGGCGCCACAGGTTAAACCGTTATAGTTCATACTTTTTTTTATTATCGTGTCTTGTTACCGTCCAGGTTATAGCCTAATTTCAAAATAGTAACAGTAATAAATATTAAGACATACTTACTCACACTGATGGCTCTACGGTCTGAGTAGCTTAATTTAAAATATGTGGCCATCGTTGACGTAGATGTTTGAGTTCAAATCCCGGCTGCGTTTTATTACGTCTAGCCTTTTTCTATCAAACCTTGTGTGAGCGAAGTTTCTTCTAAAACATCCTCCTAATAGTGTCCTTTTAAACTACATCAATAAAAAACGTGTTTTCTAAAAAAAAACCTCACTAATAAAATCAAGACGTCCTTTCTGGAGACTTACACACTATGTTTAGAGTCTCGCTCGACAGTTGGGTTAAACAAATGGAAATAAATTTGTCGATCATGATTGTTACCGGCTTCGATGGCTTAATGGTCTCGTAAGGGACTGGACTACTGATGGCAGGTAGATCAGGGTTCGAATCCTGGCTGGGCGTACTGTTTTTTTTCCTAAATGGTTTTCCATCCATTCAAATGTGGGTACACTACCTAACAAAGCCTTCATCATCCTTAACACACTGACCTAGTTAGTACATATGTGTATAGCCCAGACGGGTATTAAAGACATAGTACTAGAAAACATCCACGATCGTTTGTTTCCACAACTCCACCTCGCGCTGTCATCCGACGAACGTGCACGACATCATTTTCACAGTTGAACGACGGGTACCCTCGATAGTACGCGACCCACATCGCCGTCGGTGTGTAACGGAAGAGAAGGATTGCGATGACGGGTCCGCGGAGACCTATCGTTCATCATAGCCAATGTCACGAGCGAGGGTCCGGCCTGTATTTTCTTTCTCTCTTTTTTTTTTATCTTTGGGTGGGTGACGTCATCCGGGGGGTAATGCTCGCCAAACACCTCATGATGCAGCCTTATCGCCCCGACTATACGTTTGTCACGGAGGGCTCCCGTGATTGGTTTGTTTATAGTGTGCAGTCACTCTCGGACTAATATTAGCCTTATTAACGATACCCTGTGTTCTACAGTGGTAGTCAGGGCCACCCCCTAGTAGCACTGAGCCCCAAATTATTTGTCTCATCTTCTCCACCCTCAAAACCGTCCCTCCCTCCCCTCTCCCAAAAAACTTATTTTTTATTTAATGTTATTAGAGTAGCTTGCACCAATACATATACCAATTTTCAGACATATAAGGTACTATACGGAAATGCCTTCAAAGGTAAATATCACGTGTAATAATTAATGCTAGAAGCTTAAATACATATATATGTATATATATACATATATATATATATATACATAAGCCCATATATATGGGCTTATCTTCCCCCACCCTTTGTTAGATTTTCTTATACAAATAGCCTGATGTGTATAAATGTACAAAGAATAATTGCACAAAGTTTTAATTAAATTGATTAATGTGTTGACAAGTTTTCGTGAGACATACTCATCACAGACAAATGCAAATTGGTGGAGTTAAAAACTGAGAACTTGTTTCACTCTTTCAATAAATCAAACCACATGATTATGTTTCTGTTTGTTTTCACCCTCTGACAATATTTCATATATTGACTATACGAGCGCACAAGTAAACATTTATCGCCTCAAACTTTTTTTTTACCTTTGTCACCAAAGCTCTGGTGATACTGATGTGAGTGGAGATTATGAGAGCTCTTATAATCAATTATCTATTTTATAAAGTGTCCACGTTAGTAGTAGGTCCAAAAAGTTTGGCATCATAGGAAAAAATTTTGATTTTTCTATCTCTACAAGCCAAGAAGTCTCTGAGTGACGAATAAAGAATCCAAATAATTCTAATCATAGATAATCGGTGTCTAAGAGAATCCATTTGTTAATTAAACATTATTATTATTATTACCGCGTCTTACTACCCGTTCGGGTTATACGCACTTACGCTAATGTGTAATGGTAGGGTGATTGTGAGGTGAAATGGAGGACCTACAGTTTAACGTGGAATCCGAACCACGGTGGAGGCCTGGCATTCCCCACATTCACAAGATGTCTTGTCAGAGGTGAAGGAAGGGTTTGGTAATCAGATAAATCTGTGCCGGGACCGGGGATTGAACCCCGGCCGCCAGCATAGAAGTCTGACACCTTACCCCTAGACCGCCAGGTCACCGTTAATTAAACAGACTGAATCCAGACCGCGAGCCGATAGAATAAATTTCTGTTATCAGACGTGTTGCAAAGCTTAAGTAAATACGATCCATGTAAGATAAACCACGCAGTTCACCGTTAACTAGTTACATTGACGATTATACAGTGACCACTATCCTTGCTCATTTTAATACGAGTCCCAAAACCCCCTTCGGTGATTTACCGCTGAGGTAGGAGTGCATTCTTCGGGCTAAAATATTGCAGCCGTACAAAATTAAAATACTAGATAAATTAAGCGAAGATGACCCCTCGATATGAGCTATGATACTGGACATATGTGGTAGCTCGTTTTTTCTTGATTCAAAATAAAGGTGCTTTATGATGCCAGATGTGACGGGTGTTAATAACAAAATGTTTCCCAGTGATAAAATATTGTTTTGTTACAAAAATACCAATATTTTGTAGAAACCATAACTGAAACACACTTCCTACTTTTGAAAACACGAAATCAATTTTTTCCTAGTTTTATTATTTTATGGTGTAGCTTGCAAGACACCGTTATAGTGTAATGTCTGAGGGTATGCCTAATTATGCAATACTACACGGTAGAAACGATACACTTTATCTTTTGAACATTATTATGTGTTAGATAACAGTTTCTTCACTATTTTCGGGCAATTTTAATTAAAATGCGTCTACTGGTGTACGTCTTAACGGTTTGAAACTATCGGATATGTTTACAAAAACATCTCTACTTAACTTTCTTTATTTATGGTTATTCTATAGTTACCATCGCATGTTGAAATGTTTCGGTTTACCACCTTGGTATTTATTTATTTTGTTTATAATTCATATGTAAAATTGAAAAATAGTTATTCAGAAATTTCATAAATAATAAAATTATGGTTTTCTTTGCCTTTTAGAAAATACAATTTACGCATTAGTACCGAAATAACTTATAACATTTCTATCCAGCATATCCACCACATAACATTCATTACACAAAGTGTTATTTTATTATTTATCTTTGGGATCTTTCGAGGGGTAAATAATCTGTCCAGCTAAATAGTTTACCTAAAATTACAAATGACTGGTATTGAGTGTCATAGATTGGTTAGTTTGAATCGTTAAAATATGACGCTTCATAATAGATTTAATCTTAATCACCAAATGAATGGATTAATTAGTATTTAAAGTGGAATGAGATTAATTATTTCGTGTAAGTACACATCATTTTAATTGGATTATTATGGTAGGGGCTACTTCGGATGGTACTAACACATTCAAAGTATAAATAATATTTGTTATTTAATGAATAATAATCTAAATTGAAAAAAAAAAAAAACTTTTTTCATATACCTAAAAGTAAAACTACAATGTATTTGAACCAATATAAACTATTATTTCCTCTTTTAGAAAATTTAACTGAGTAGGCCTACCTTCTACGTACAATTTTTTCTAAATATAATTAAATGTTATTTTAATTCAATAGTTTTTTTTTCATCGTATATAAAATATGGGGGAAGTCTTAAAAAAGAAAAATAATTTTGAAATCTACTTGTAATTTTACCCATACTCTGAAAATGTGTGTTTTGCATAACATCTGAATGCTTGTATGTGTATGCATGTATGTGTGTCTGTGTGTTTGTATGTATGCATATCAATGTATGCAATATATATATATGTGTGTGTAGAAATATGTGCATGTATTGCGATGAAAGGTGTTCTTATTACAAATAATCATGTTCCCATAAAATCATAAACTTTTACAATTTAATTAGGTTTAAAAAAAATACTGAAATAAAATTTTGATTTATTTTAATTAATATAATAATATGGGAGCAGAAATGACTCTTGACTAAATTACGGTACACTTGTTTTAATGTATTTAACATATGTACTAAATATATATTGCTAAACATGTGAATATATTTGGAGTGAATTTAATTCCTCTGGGCTAAGTTTAGTAATGAAATAATAGATCAATCAAATTTAAAATTATTTAACATTTAGATCTTCACAAGTACATTTAATTGGTAAGACAGATTTTGTTTTTGTGGAATGCTGAGTTCAAACAAAAGAAAACATGGTACAAAACCTCAACCAAAACATCATCATTGCATTTTTCTTAAGATTTGAAATTATCATTCTTGAGCCGTTTTTTCACGGATACGTTAGTACCTGTTTGGGACTATCAATTCTATTGATTTACTCTGGGGTGCGCGAAAGTTTTCTTGAAGAATCAGGTTGAAGTTTCTGGCATGTTTGAAGGAAACTTTCCCAACTTTCCTTTCACGCTCTTTTTTTTTTTCCCCGTCCCTTTTCTGCGCGTTCTCCATTGGTTGCACGAGAAGCGAGGAGGTTCGTAGGTAATTAACGTAAGTGAGAAGCAGAGTTGGACTAGAACAAATTCTTTGAGTAATAGAACTGATTCTCAGAACACCGAAACACAATACCGATCATTGAAAAATAACATAAATATTACACTGAAGTTAGTTTGATCTCACTAACAATTTCTGAGGATTTTCTTAGGGAGGATACAGTGTTTAATTATTATTATTATTATTAGCACCGCGTCTTACTACCCGTTCGGGTTATACGCACTTACGCTAATGTGTAATGGTAGGGTGATTGTGAGGTGAAATGGAGGACCTACAGTTTAACGTGGAATCCGAACCACGGTGGAGGCCTGGCATTCCCCACATTCACAAGATGTCTTGTCAGAGGTGAAGGAAGGGTTTGGTAATCAGATAAATCTATGCCGGGACCCGAGAATTGAACCCAGGCCGCCAGCACAGAAGTCTGACACCTTACCCCTAGACCACCAGGCCACCCCGTGTTTAATTAATTTGTAAACCAAGCCTATATGTAAAAAAAAAGTTTTTTTTTATTTAACAAGTAGTTCTAGTTGTATTTTACATTTATTGTATAAGCTTCTCAATCAGCTTCAAACCTGTCATATCCTATTTTCTATTTAATATAGAGGTTAATTCAAATTGTAAAATTTAATTTTTACGAAATAAGAGGATAAAGAGTTTTATAATTCCATTTGATTTTATAGTGGTAATAAACTTTGGTTGTATCAATGCTTTGATCAATTTTACAACATGTATGTCATGGAATGACACGTCTTGAGGTTAGTTAGTTAGATATCTTAGCTCTTCAAAACGTCTGATAACGAAGAAGTCTGAGCCTTAATTATGTGCAGTGCTGCTATGCTAATTATGGCTTGTCTATTTAAAAAAAATGAAACCCTCGGTGATGGTGGTATATAATTGTATACAAAAGGGACAGGTTCGAAGCTAATGTGAGATTTAAAGTTACAACACATTAGGGGACAGTGCGAAAAGTTTACCAGGATGTCTACCACAAACTTTGAGAGTTTGCTGAATAAAATAGAACCGAAAAAAACTAATAGTTTTTCGTTTGCAAACATTCTGCTTGTCCTTCTAATGTGGCGATATCCTTCCAGGCATATTCCTTCAGATTCTTTGTATAATAGTTTTTATCCCTGCCTCCTTGGGGTCCCATAAAACACTATGGTTGTTTATAAGATTCTATCAATTGAAACACAGATTCCTCTGACCATTTATCCATGCTTGCGAGCCAGTAACAAACACGTCATAACTAGACTGACGAATCCCTTTGTGTTCCCGACAGCCGGCGGATCACTGCGAATGGCTCGTAGCGTGCTTTCCAAAGCCTCCTCATAATTGTTAAAGTATCATCGTATTCACACTAATGTGGGATGAACGAGGAAGTTAACATTTGTATGAAACATATCCATATTTGCGTGGAGTGAACTTGGGAAACCACTTATTGTAGACCACCCTCATTACACTCCAATGATATTGATAGCTATAACTTCTCCGTTACTCACAAGTAACAAACCAATCTAATGTGTGGGTGATGCAATTTTTTCCTAATGTTTATTAAATTATCTTTCTGTATTGCTACGCCAATATTCTAGACTATTTTAATCGCTCTCAATAGTCGTGTTGTCTCAATATTGTTGACATATCTTAATGCTACTTAATTAGTCTCTATAAAAACATAAATTAATGGTTTTATGTTTGATGTCATTTATTTTAATATCAAATAATTCATTAATAACATTTTAAATAAAACAAAATTCTAATTGAGTTAAGTACATCAATGTTAAAATAAAATAGCGCGACGAAACTATTAACATAAACAAACTTATCATTTGATATATATTTGTAATAAAAATTGCAATAAAAGGCTTAGGCTGAAAAATTTATGAACACATAATCCTGAATAAATAGTGATCTAGAAAAGGATACAAACATGTATTTCTATATTGTAACTAAAGAAATATCAAGCCATAAAATAGTAGAACGAGAGGTGCATATTTTGGTGAAACAAGAATGAAAACATCTCATTATTATTCATCATGATTATGTAAATTGTAGATAGACATATCACCATGGGTTTTCAAATGTGTCATGTTTCCAAAAGTCAAACCTTCACGATTTTTTTTTCTTTTTCTTTTCTAATTGTAAAATAAGCCCATTGTGTAGAGTTGAGTCTTCCTATTACTAAAGCTTAGAAAGTTTTTGGAACACTCTCTTGTGACAGACAGACGCACACAAACAAAGTTTGAAAGGAGAACACGGACTGGTAAAGACAGGCCTTGCATTTAGATATTACACATAAATCCCTTTCCATTTCCATACCTTATCCTTCTTCATAACAAACAAGTAGATAACTCAAAAGACACAGTCACTTCGGTTGTTGAAACTTCTTTTCATCTAAATAACACACGGATATATACATACATACGTCTGAACAACACAGATGTTGCGTTTAAAATTGAACAATTCCCTTCAAGTTGTTTACGTTTAGGCAAGTAAACTAGATCTCAATCCTCTCTCTCTCTCATCCACCCCCTCGTCTAACCACCCACTCACGATGCACCCTTTATATGAAGTTCCACCGCTTCAGCACCAAGCGCGAGATAAACTTTATTATTGGTGGACAAGTTAGTTACAAAGAAGGTGAAAGTTAGAAGATTGGATAAAGAACGATGATTTTGAAATGAAAATAGAACGAACACGAAGGAAAAAGAAGAAAACGTGAGAAACATATATAGTGTTAAGTTAAGATAAAGGAAGAGAAAGGAAGAAAACGAGAGAAAAAAAGACGTAGCTATATTTTGAAATAAAGAAAAACAAATGAACAAATATAAAAATAAAAGGTGGTTGAGAAATATACGCATTGGTAAGTGAATATAAATTATGTGTTAGAGTAAATCAAAGAGATTCAATAAAATAACAAGAAGAGTTGGATCAAAATAAGAGAAAATATAAAAAATATCTAAGAGGGATTAAACACAAAATAAAACAATAGTACAATAGTACATTTTAAATGTATTCCACTATAAAAATGGAGAAGGATAACTAAGATAAAAACGCACAAAGTAAAGAGAAAAACGGATAAATAAAGAGAAGGAATCAGGAGCTATATGTGAGAAGGGGAAGGGGTATCTGTGCTTCTCGTGAGAGTAAGGATGTATGTTTGAAGTCAAACAATACTACGATATTAGTTAACCGTGACGGGAACATTAGGGTGTAACCCGAGGAAAGAGACGCGGTGCGGTTTCTCGGTTGTTGGTGAGGGTAGGCAACAGTTTTAGGGGAGAAAATCAAACACCCCTCTTTCTGCAATACCACTTTCTATTAAAGTAACGGGGAATACATTTTATGAAACATAATAGCGTTCCTTGGAGCTTCTCATTTCTAGCAATTAGTCTTTATTAAGTTTAGATTTGAAATTCCCTAGGATTTATTCGGAGTCATGATAATTTAACGAAAATAATTATACGAGGAGATGTGTAAGGGATAAATTTGAGAGAGAGAGAACAATACTGGGGTAGATGAATTAGATAATGGTTGATGTTGGCAGAAGAAGGTACAAAGATGTAAAAAAAAAAAAGGCCAGGATAGGAAAAAGTGGAGACTTGCAGCAAATCAATTGCAAGATTGATGACATAATGATGTTAATATACGAATATATATTATACTGATTTAAAAAAAACTTATTTCATCAAATAGAATAAGAATAGCATAGTTTTAAAAGGGGTTGATACCTAATTTTTAAATAATTTACTAAAATAAATGGAAGATAATTTGGTAAATTTTTTATAAAATTTGACAAAATTTATATAATATTTACTTTGTTGAACTCATCAATAATATTAATAATAAACTTTTTTCTACAGTCGAATTTTCAAAGTACGATCCTCATCAGAAATGTATAAAAACGCTATTAGTTATATGTAATTTTCCCTGTTAATACGTCGATTCATGTGCTCTGCAGCTGTCACTTTTGACAGATTTTTATCAATACTTATAAAATAACACAAATAAAATGGTAAAATACTGGCTAATTGAAAATAAAAACTCTATTGTTATTTACTTGAAAGCTCTTCCTTTGAAAATCTGATTGTATACTCTGCAAACAAGAGGAAGGAAAACTTGTTTTGAAATGTTAGACATTAAAATGTATGAATTATCTTAATCGAGCATCATTTACTACACATTTTTATAAATAATGTATGTAAAAAAACTACTAATCTATTATTTACTGGAGACCTGGCGGTCTAGGGGTAAGGTGTCAGACTTCTCTGCTGGCGGCCGGGGTTCAATCCCAGGTCCCGGCATAGATTTATCTGATTACCAAACACTTCCTTCACATCTGACAGGACAACTTGTGAATGTGGGGAATGCCAGGCCTCCACCGTGGTTCGGATTCCACGTTAAACTGTAGGTTCTTCATTTCATCTCACAATCACCCTACAATAGATAATGCACAAAACTATCTACAACAGTGAAGTTAATTTAATATTTAGTTTTATTTCTATATTAAATACATTTTTTAAAGAATTTAATTAAGTTTTAATAATTAAATAAATCAATTCATAGTATTATCATGATTAGTGTCTTATTACAAGTTCGGGATGTGAACATGTTTAAGCTAAAGAAAGGATTAGGAAGGTATGTAAGTATTTGGAGAATATAACCTTATTTACTTGAAGATAAAGATGAAAAGATTACAAATTGATCTCCCTTAAATTCAACAGGGCTTCGAACGAAAAAATATTGGTCACCATCAGATAAGACTAACGAGATCCGACATCTTTATCCACATGATAACCGATGCGTTTTTTTTTTTCTAAAGGTATACTATATGTGCAATAGTATTAATAGTGAAATATTGACTTGTACGTTTAGCAAATCCTGCATTAACAAACTTAATATTTAGTTTGTATGCAAAACGTAAAGTAAGATAACCATATTCCATTGTTTTATTTTACGTTCCAGAGCACTATTTTTCATAGAATACGTGTTGTATCGAGTGAGGCGCGTTAATTATTCCCCGTAGTGTTTATTATTCATTATTCAATGTTAGACAGTGTTTACAGAGGGACGAGACTAGACTGTTGTTAAGTTGGGAAGAACAAGGCAAAACATGGATTATGGTTGTCACTAGCTAAGCTTGGTCTTAAAAAAATAAAGCAACAATAGTTTTTAATTGGTAGAAAAAAAATTGTAGTACTGTTATTTTACACGTTAAAAAAAACCGCAGGTCTATTATTTTAGCAATTAGTTTAGTTTGAACCGAGATATTTTTTTTTACATCTTAAAGGTTGATTAGTGACAACAATAAATATTGACAATTTGTTTAATGTTTTTTCAAACTTTTTGTTGGGTTTATAAATAAATTTGACATAATAAACAATGTCACCAAACTATCTCTTAGTATTATTCTCATTCGTGGCCACGCGGGTTAAACGTCAGGACCATTTAGTCAGACTTTGTTGGTCAGGGTTAAAATAATGGCAGCATGTATTGAGGATTTCTGTTTCTTCCAAACGTGCTTACACTTTCTCCGCGTACGAGTAAGCGCTGGTATTATTATCTTTCGAACTTAAACGTCCTAATTCCTATAAAATAAGTATCGACCTCAACGGTCTTGGCGTAAAATGCTAGCCCCAGGTCCCGATGTTTGTGGGTTCAAACCCAGATCGGAACGACCAATTTTTTTTCTTAAGTTATAACAATTCGTAGCACAACTTCCTTCGCGGTGGAAGTAAATCCGTTGGGTGACCTGGTGGTCTAGGGGTAAGGTGTCAGACTTCTATGCTGGTGGCCGGGGTTCAATCCTCGGTCGCGGCAAAGATTTATCTGATTACCAAACCCTTCCTTCACCTCTGACAAGACATCTTGTGAATGTGAGGAATGCCAGGCCTCCCACGTGGTTCGGATCCCACGTTAAACTGTAGGTCCTCCATTTTATCTCACAATAACCCTACCATTACACATTAGCGTAAGTGCGTATAACCCGAACGGGTAGTAAGACGCGGTGCTAATAATAATAATAATAATAATAATAATAATAATAATAATAATAATAATAAGTAAATCCGTCGATCCCATGTAGATTGTGGAATGCAAAAGAACCCTGAAAGGTTTGGGGAAATACTTTTCCCGGCAAAATTGGTATATCCTTTCACGCTCGCTCTTATAATATCATTGTGGAAGGTAACGGGGATCTACCACACTTCCTGGATTCCGATAGTACATGGGATTTCTCCCAGGTGGTGCAGTCAGCACTAACCAGTTGAAGGGCTGAGTGTAAGCCCAGCTCCGGATGAATATAAATCGCATCAAACCAGCCTCCGGGCTGTTAACTTAAGAAGAAGATAACATTAATGTAGTTGAATAAAGATCGTACGTAAGGGTAGTGAGACGTATTAGGGGAAAATAATAATTATTATTATTTTGATTGAATCATGTCTTAAATAATTTTCCCAAATATTTGTTTTGGAAATCTGATTTCTTAGGAACTCAAGGTTTGGTTAAGTTGAAATTTCCCTATTTTTGGGTTTAAGTAAAATATTTAATTCTAATATTTCATGAATACGTTCAATTTATCTTGGAAGTAATAATCACAAGGCATTTTCAAGAATTTTGTAAGAATACTGGAATAATTGTTAGTTTGGTATATATGTAACTGAAACTTTAAAATTGTGGTTTTATTGAACTGACGAAAATATGAACTGAATAGTTAAGCAAGCTGATTAAAAATTCTTACAAAATCTTAAGTATTACCTTACAATGCATTGTTATAAACTGTAAAAGGATTTAAAATTTGATTCAATTTTTTTTTTGAAACAATTGAGATGATCAACAGCTTGAATAAAATAGTTAGGGAGGTCGTACTTTGATACATATCAAATAATGTTATTGAATAATCGTCCTAATAGATAACCATGTATCCCATTTTATCTTGTAATTCATAAGTGAGGTTAAATTTTTATTTGATATTTGTTTTTTCTACTGTTATAGTTCCACATGTATTAATTTCACATACGAGTAATGTTATTTTCTATTTATGATTCTAGCAGTCCATTTAGAGGATGCGCAGTGATGTGCAAGTATTTTGAATGTTGATGTTGGCAGAACGCTACGAGACACTCTCGAATGTGACATATTATGTGCCCCCACGCACGGTTGCACTCTCACACGACTACAACACACTCATGGGCGTGTACACACACACATAGATTCACTCACACAATACTCTCTATGCATTGAAATATCTCTGCTTTGATGTCGTTAATGCAATCTCTGTCCCGGAAACAGTACACACCCCACTTCA